>CP136064.1:224113339-224155839 GCA_032622095.1 Siphonodentalium dalli
ACAATCCTAACAGAGGCACGTCTCTAGATGTGTCCACTAATTTTCTACAAAGACGCGGCTTTCCCAACATGACGTAATAAAACATTTCCAATATGGAGTGCATTCCTGACGTAGTAAATATTTGTGAGAATCATAGTATTTAGAAATAGTTATAAATACAACAAGATGCGAAAGAATAATCAGTCACGAATATCGAAAACTCGAAGATGATGTCTCCTATTGCGATGAGCAAAATGAGTTATGGATATATCGCCTGTATTCAGTTTTTCAACAATAGTTGAGTTTGACAATGCGTGGAAAACTTGTCAACACGTCATTGACCTCTGATCTGTGAAGTGATCCGTTATGTCATAAACCAATGAAATCACGCGCTTGATTCGCCACTCTCCAATGAAATGGAGGGAATCCCATCAATTCAGTAACTGATTATGAATGAAATTTCCAGAGACGTAAATATTGTAACGTTGTCGTCGGCTTTTTAAAGATACTGGCGGAAGCTACTTGAGTTTTCTACAACAGACATTCGTAAATAGTTCGAAAAGACTGGCAGTTTTATCTAGTTCACTTCGTTCATTTCGGCGAACGTTTATTGGCGACTCCTATAATTTCCGCAGTATGCATGTACACTCGATAGATTGTAGCTATGGATGTTATATAAATTTCGACCAACTGTTGCTGCAGACCTGTGATTCGAAGTTTCTTGATTTCTAAAATGTACGTACTCACGAGAGGACGAGAATTTATTTGTACATTCATTTGCCTCAATCAAAATAGTTTCTGCGGAACTAAACAACTAATTGGCTCACATCTAAATACAAGTGGAAACGCCGTGATATGGCATAGTTGCTCAAATCACTCTAAACCCCGGTCAAACAACTCTTGCATGTGAATTTACCTTTTAATGCAGGTATAATAACGCTCATAGGCAGCGGAATGAGTTTTATTACTCTGGCCGGCGCCAAGACTCTACAATACAATCCAGAAATGTGGAGAATGGACAGCATATGTGGGATAGTGTTCGGTGTCTTCCTCTTCATATACGGATTTATGTGAGTATTCGTTAAGCTGGTGAAAGCTATGTTAGATATATCTATATATATACTCTATCAGTTTAAAGGCAATTATAATGTGGATGACAACACATACTGGTATAAGTTAGTTTCACACGGGTACATATACACTGTGCTATCTACTTGTATACTTGCATTTATTGGGGGTATGATGTTAAGTCATCCATTCGCAGCTTTTATCACAAGGAAATAATTTATGTTCTTTATTTGTCCATGAAAAGAGACACGAAATGTTAACAGTTGAACTTTAACCCTTTGAACCCGAGAGACCGGAATACCGGTCCAATCCTTATATTCCTATATCCCGGGAGACCGGAATACCGGTCCGGAAATCAGACGATATTTGACACGAAATTACAGCTCAATAAACGCACATATCAACTAGAGTTGTACTTCTACTTTGCATACACGTGTCACATGTTTACCCACGTGACTTTGATCGACAAACTGACGACAGAGGGTTTGTTTCTTTGCGCATGCGCAGAGGCCTATTTCGAGAAAAAAACCCCGCTTTTTATCGTCGGAAAAGGGGAAGTATTTCGTTAGAAATTTCGCGACCAAAACACATATTAACTAGAATAGTGCTTCTATACTTTGCGCGAATGAGTCACATGTTCATACCTTTGTTTTTAGCAGCCAAATTGGAAACAGGGGGTCTGTTTCTTCGCGCAAGCACACAGGTGCATTTTGAGAAATGCCTTCTATTGTAGGCAAAGTGTAAGAATTTCGTTATAAATATATAGCGCGGCCAAAGGAAGCCGCAATATATCTATATACATGTACATGTACATGTATATTGAACGTGGAATAGACTGTCTCGTTGAAATACATTGTGACATATTTCATCGCACACTTCATCCCTATGTGTGCCGATCGGTGTATTGCTGTGGGTCGGTGTAGAGCTGCTAACCACGGGAATTCCAGTACGAGGGGTAGATTGGAAAACGTGGTTTGTCAAAGCACAGAATGAAGTTTTCTTAACTGTTTTTTTGCTTTAATCATCGATCAAAGGAACCAACAAACAGTAAGTATGATTGCCTAGTTAATAATATCGCATAATCGCGTCCCTTCAATACTTTTATCACAGCTTTTGCCCGAAAAAGGTAAAATTCCTGTTTAAATCTCCATAACTTTTGCAAACCAAGACCTTTACTTCGGGAAACCAATTGAAATTATAGGCAAATATATTGAAAATCAATTTGGGTGCGTAAACCCAACCATCAAAGCTATATTTCTTGGTGAAAATTTAGTTTTACGGAGGGCACTACCGAGAAAAAATGGCACGAATATAGCACGAGAAGATCATCTGATAGTTACGATTTTACCGCAAATGTTCGGGAAATAGCAAATTATTGACATTCCAGTTTCATTGAGATTTTAATGGAATTTGAACTAAATGCAGCTGTTTCCTTATTCGATGATCTGTTGGAATATGCAATTGATCTAATATCGATATGGCATGCCTGTAATAACCTACAACATTGTATTTATTACCTATCTAGCATATATGTGTGATTTATACAGATTTCCCAGTTAATTATCAGGTAGGCCTATATATGTATATTGTCACTGCCGAAATTGACGTCATTTCCCCTTTGACGTTTAATTTCTTTTTGTGAAATTTCGTGCATAAATTGTCTTTTAAAAGTTGTTCCCAACAATTTAAACCACACATCAAGCTGCCAAATTTCTAGCTGGGATATGTAATAAACAGAATAACCAACAGGCTGCGATGATTACGTGATATAACGCACTCAGTATAGATGTACTAACTTGTAAATTCTTTCATTCGGGTTTCTGTCAGGTTCATCCACCTTGTGACGTATATCACGTAATCATTGAATCCAGTTGATTAATCTCAATATAAGTAAGTTCCATAATATTCATTCAAATGGTGATTTCTCTCATCATTTCTGGGATGGTGCAGGCGTTTAAATGTTTTCACTGTGGATCAAAGTGCACGAACCTGAGTGATATTGCAGATAACAATGTCACAGATCACGGACAATGTGAGTTGCGCTATTTGGAATTTTTTTTTTGGACCATGCGACATGGACAGAGAAATACGCGCTGAAAGTTCATCGTGGTGTCATTCCAACATACCTAGTCTCAGAGGGGAGAAGGGTCGATGTTAAGGACGAGTCAATATACATTGTCAATGTGAAATCGAAAGTAAAAAAAACTCAACACACCTGCCAAGCGAAAACTAAACTATGAATCAGAACTAGTTGATGAACAAGAAGACAGTTCAATGGATGATACCAGTGGCAGTAGTATCCCAATAGACGAAACGGAATTTGAAGTTGAGATTGAGGAACTAACAGACCTGCTGCCAAAAGTGCAACAACAGTTAGAAGGTGAGGGGCATGTCGATCTGTATGTGGAGATGAATCGACTGATCGCTCATGGCTCACTGCCCTTAGACATATATGTTATTTGTTATTCTTGGACTTAATCCGGTTATTTTCTTTGCCAACTACATCGATGATGCGATTTCTAAGAGAAACCAAAATGTTCTGGTTAGCTGGATATCGGCTATTTCAAGGAAAATTTCTTCGTTTCATGCGGTGTCCTCAACACATTGGCGACTTAACTCAAGGATTAACAGAGAAAAATACTATGACCCTCTAACAGCTAAGCTGAATTTTGCCGTACCTCATAGACTCAACCTTATGACAAAGGACCAAGAATCTAAAAAAGACCAATTGTTCTTAAGAATCTAAGGGTTATCTTCCTGATATTCGCCAAGACATTGTCCAGCAAGTAGCACATGTGTTTGGAAAACATAGTTAAGATAGCAGTCGACGGAAAAAAGATATGCAGAGGAAAAGGAAAAGTTCTTGGTGATGTTGATTGTTGGGGAAGAGAGACCGAGCCAACTCTGGAAGACAGACGGAAAACACCGGAGAAGGACAAAGAAGCAGCATCAAGATGTTTGGAAATTATAGAAGATTGTGAGGCCTGTGGAATCGATGACTTGGAGTCAGTCTTATCTTCTGTATCTTCGGAATTAGTCGAGATAATACAACACAAGACTCGTTGAGACCAACATGATTCCAAAAGCTAATGCCAACTCTGCGACGCATTTAATACAATACGAAACAACTATGGCTAAGTCATAATAAAATGATATTTGCACCTGACGTAAATGTTTATACGATATGTTTAGTCATGATCAATCAGTCCCATATATGTTTGAAGAATGTCCTGAGAATAACACCGCCTAAACCTGTTAAAATACCAGCATATATGAAGGTTTAATTTCAGCTATCATCCGGTCTTTGAAAACTTTTTACCGATTATACCATGTTTTCTCATTGCTATATTCGTGCCATGTTTTCTCGGTAGTGCCCTCCGTCAAACTAAATTTTCACCAAGAAATATAGCTTTGATGGTTGTGTTTACGCACCCAATTCGATTCTCAATATATTTGCCTATAATTTCAATTGGTTTCCCGAAGTAAAGGTCATGGTTTGCAAAAGTTATGGAGATTTAAACAGGAATTTTACCTTTTTCGAGGCAAAAGCTGTGATAAAAGTATTGAAGGGACGCGATTATGCGATATTATTAACTAGGCAATCATACTTGCTGTTTGTTGGGTCCTTTGTTCGATGATTAAAGCAAAAAAAAACAGTAAAAAAAATTCATTCTGTGCTTTGACAAACCATGTTTTCCAATCTACCCCTCGTACGGGAATTCCCGCGGTTAACAGCTCTACACTGACCCACAGCAATACACCGATCGGCACACATAGGGTGCACTTGTTCAGTTAGCATAGTAGATTGCCGTATAGTTGAGCGTGCAAACATGTATATACGTCCCAATTAAGAGCTTTATGAGTTACGTCGTCGGAACACTATATAACGTCAGGCGCCTCGGGTTGGGGTCATTTAACGTTCAGGACGTCAGGGTTCAAAGGGTTAAAAACAATTTTATTAAAAAAATTATATCTTCTGAATTAATGCACATGATTTGTGTAAAAACGCTCCTCGTTTCTAAAAACATTGATTTATACAGGCATAAATTATTTCTATTATCTGTATAGCATAGCATCCGACAAAGTCACAATCATGCTATTTCAAATCACCTGATATAATTTCGGTGGCATTTGCGGAAAACACTGTTAAGTTCCATTCTACGAAAACAACAATGTTTTGATTCAACGCGTATACATGTACAAACGGATGTATTTTGGAATCCGCGACTCGTTCATGACATAACAATTTGCAGTGATGGACAACGACATCAACTGTAAGGTGTGCTATTTCAATTACGCGAAACGACATAGTTCAATTTATTCGGTATTCTGTTGAATGAAGTGTATATGATAAATTAGTTATCATCACATTGTATGTTCCTAGATAGGTATTCAAATCTCGCTACCATCTCTGAGGCGCCTATCGACCCTTCATGCGGACTCGTCGATAGAGTAGAATACTGCATGATCTCAGAAACCCACATGTTAGTGATAACAAATAATTATGTATTCACGTTATTCTCCACTCACATCTCTGATTGAAAATGACACCCAATATCAATAATACCATTTTGCAGGTTGGTGTGGCGTTATGTTATACGAGAACGTATATTCTAGTCTACAGTAATGCTCTAAATAATCGACTCCTTAACCAAAGCAGAATTATGGGTAATTTTTCAGGATTTAGTCGGAAATATGGCTTGTTGCCATTCATCGAAAGACCTCACTGAGAGCTTTCCGATGAATGGCAACAAGCCATATTTCGACTAAATCTTAAAAAATTTACCCACAATTCTGCTGTGGTTAAGGAGTCGATTATTTAGAGCATTACTGTACTACATGATGAGTATTACCGGCGTGAGGAATCTACTTCCGGCGGTGACCACAAGTTTGGGACTCCATGGAAATATAAAAACCTCAGGAAAATCTATGGTTGGCAACAGCAACAGGCATTGTATTCTGCTGACAAACGAAACGTTCTGAGGTGCTGGTGGGTTCGCTCTAACCGGGGAAGTGGTGAATGTGTATGCAGATTGTAATAGTGCTGTTTTGCAAACCCGTGATTCTAGGATTTTAAATTATATTAAAATATTATTTTCGCTGGATAATGTACATTTTCCTCCAGGGTAGATTATGTAGTTACATAATTTGACATCTGTGGCCAAACCAAGTTTCCTGTTCGGGATTCGACACCGATACTTTGCCTGTCTGAGTATTCGCCTGAACGTATTCACCCTGATCAAGTGGTCCTGCTAATGTGATATGGTGCTGGTGGTCCTGCTGAATTTCTATGATGCGGGTAGTGCAAACTGATGCTGTTACGAAAAAGTACCGTTATTTTTTATAAAGTTGTCATTTTCGCAGTGTTTGGCTAATCCGAACGATTTCAGAAAAAACCAGAGTGTGTATCAAACATCCAATAACATATATATTTTTGAAAAATATAATAATGCCTGCGCTGGTGTTTCTAAAGCGACGAGAATAACCATCATGATTATAGTCGATTTTCAACAACTAATACATGCAACCAGTAATACAAATATTTCGCAATAAATCTGTTTTTTGAATGTTTGATACGCATAACGGCTTTTCTTGTATATGTTCAGATTATCGGAAAACCGCGAAAAAGACAAATTAAAAAAAGATAACGGTACTTTTTGTTAACAGTATCAGTCTGCCCTAACAGCATCATAGCAATTCAGCAGGACCCAACCGCATCATAGCACATTAGCAGGCCCACTTGACCAGGGGTGGTATTATGCTGGCGATACATATAGAGTAATCGATTGGTTTCGATAATTATGTGACATAATTCACTAGGGTATAGTTGGGTCTGGTAACACCCGAGTGAGCTGAACGACTCCCGATGTTAATGATGTCACGTACATGTATATAGTCATTGAAACCAATTGATTATTCTATTAATTACACGCATGTTTCCTTGCTGTGTCGTATTTACATAAAACGTATGACCCGCGTGTGTCGTACGCATCCCGTTGACGCCACGTGACATAAATGACGTTCGTCTTAACAATGAAACCGGAACTATAAAATAAAAGCATCATCACACATGATAAAACAAGCCATGTAGGCCTCTATGTGACTGAATAAACATCGTAAGTCTGCTTATTAATTCACGAGTCTATGAAGGGTGCATGGTGTGTAATAAACACAGAACGACACGCGTGTTGATGTTGCTACGGCACGTGTGCTATCGCGGAAGGGTGAACTAAATCGAAGCTTCGCCTCGTGTCCTATCATTTCGTGCTGGTGCTCGTGTGGTGTCAACAAACCCATTTACACACTCGTGTCGTTCTGTGTATTATTATAAACTTCCCATTATTTTAATTCGCTAATTTGATGACAAACATGTTTAAAAATAGTCCCTGATCATCTTATAATCCAGGGTTAAACCACAGCTTTCAGTTGCGCGGATGAACACGCGATTTTAATATTTATTGCTTAACGATTCCGCTTCTACTCATTTTCCAACGATGTAATTTACAGTAAATACTATAACTCCCAATTCGGCGCTCCACTCTAAGAATTGATACTTAAAAAGAGGTCTATTTGGAAGTGGAAAATACTCAAATTACACGATGACAAGATAACATGTAGATTCGTCCATATATGTGTGTCAGACATTTTGACATTAGCAGACGTATTGAATTCAAATCAATCGCTGCGTTTTATTGTGGACAAAAAATAGTTCGACATGGAGCTGTCAACATGCGCGTGATTTCACCTTGGGGCGTATATAATCCACAGGTGTGACATTACCACTTTTAATTTACAGATAAATCGTTATAAATCACCTATAAATTTGTAAAATATATCGGTCAAATCACCACCGGTCTTCAGTACATGTAGTTACGGGTATGAGATCGTGAGATTTACATCCACATGGCGGTTTGCGCTCCAAAATACACCTAATAATATTCGCTTTTGAATTTTTCCCGGTATCTAAATAGGTCGATAAGTACTTGAACTACCTTTCTATGGGCATTTTGTCACAGAAAGACGCATTGAAGGAATACAAAATACAACAACGGTGTTTGGGTACCAAACAAACAACAGACACATGCACGTATGGAACAGAAAAGAGCGTTCCGTGTTAGGCTATTCCTGATATGGTAGAAATAAAGAGCGTTTATTTCACTTCTGTGCTAAAAATTAAAAATTGAGCCATATCCACGAACAAAGCGTTCACCACTTAGAAACATTTTGCAGTAAATAACAAAATTTGGAAATCTGTGAGTGGAATTTAGAGAATGTTCTGATATTTTAATATTCTATTCAAAATTTATTTGCTGTTATACCACGTATTTCATATTTTCATATTAAGTAAGTTCCTAGAGAGATTGGTATTCAGAATTTCGACAACAATTACTTTTAGCCACGTTCCTGAGTTAGTGTAATTGTCCCTGTCCGTAGTCTAGTTGTGAAGCATGGAATTGTCCAGAGTTTTTTATAACTTTATATTTCAAGAAGTAATTCTGCCGGTAAGCACAATGTTTACAGATATGTTGATGATATCAAAGTCTAGGGGGAAGCGAAGTCGTCTCTCTCGAGCACGGGTAGTTTTTTCAAGAGTTGGGGTATCATGATTGTGTTAGAATGTGGTCTGATATATCATGATACCCGTGTTCTCTAAACTGTCACTATATCATACATCATCGCACTATTGTTACTGGATTATTATACTCTTATGCTCATCCTTTGGTTATACAATGAGTACAACTAGTCATCAAAAATTAAGATATTATATTGTTAATTATTGTGTATACTCTCGTATACATCGCATTACATATCTCTCCTACACTTACCACTATACATTTAACCCTATCATTGCAATCAATGGGGAGTGGAAGATTATCCCAGATCCGGAACACATCTGTAACTATAACTACTATCTTATGAATTGTAACAGAATGATGTCTACCAAACTCAATTCTGTATTATTTGATTCAGTGAGCTGGTAGTTTGAAATAAAATACGCAATTAGTTCGCATAGTTCTAGGAAATATTTCCATGCTTAAAGCGAGAGTAAAAAAAACAGCACCAGCATTAGTACAGTGGTGTCGGAGTTATGCCGAAATCACAGTTTAATGACCTGCAGTTAGAATTTAAAATGCAGAGGTCATGGAATGGACATGAGAATGCCATGAACAGCACCATCCGATCAGATTCATGGGCAGTCTGATAAATATCCAGACTCCGTCTCATTACTTTCATCGGAAGTAAGTTGATTGAAATGAAACAGGGTCTGATTTTTGTTAGACTAATTCACAAGGTGCACACTAGGTATCAAATATGTAATTGACGTCATAGCACCCTGTTACCTAGTTCGAACTATCCTGCCTGCCAAGATTAATGACTATTTTAACAGGCTGCTTGCTTTAATCTGGCACACGATGGTAGGAACATGTATGTCTAAAATGTATGCTAAACCGGGACTTATGACTGGCCAGTTAAGTCACGGTACCTTTTCGTATATATGTTCTGTCCGGCAGTCTGATGCTCCTCTCGAACTTAACAACACATCAAATTTAACTTGGTGCTGTTCCACTGGCTCGGTTTATTCCGAAGTTAACACTTGCAAAGTATTTCTCTAAAATAAAATATCTACATCAACAACGACTGGACTACCTTTGAAGACGACGCGCGGCCACGTCTATTGCAACTACACAACGAAAAAGAAGTTCTACGACAGTTTACTATCGAACAATCTCCCCCGGACATCCCAAACTATAACTATTATCGTATGTACCATCGAACAATCTCCCCCGGACATCCCAAACTATAGCTATTATCGTATGTACCATCGGATAATATCCCCGTGAATATATGGAATTATAACTATACTATCGTATGTACTATCTGACAATCTCCCCTGATTATATCAAACTATAACTACTATCGTATGTACTATCGGACAATCTCCCCCGGAACATCTCAAACTATAACTACTATCGTATGTACTATCGGACAATCTCCCACGGGAATATATCAAACTATAACTACTATCGTAGGTACTATCGGACAATCTCCACGGGAATATATCAAACTATAACTACTATCGTATGTACTATCTGACAATCTCCCCTGATTATATCAAACTATAACTACTATCGTATGTACTATCGGACAATCTCCCACGGGAATATATCAAACTATAACTACTATCGTAGGTACTATCGGACAATCTCCCCGGGAATATATCAAACTATAACTACTATCGTAGGTACTATCGGACAATCTCCCACGGGAATATATCAAACTATAACTACTATCGTAGGTACTATCGGACAATCTCCTACGGGAATATATCAAACTATAACTACTATCGTATGTACTATCGGACAATCTCCCCGGGAATATATCAAACTATAACTACTATCGTATGTACTATCGGACAATCTCCCCGGGAATATATCAAACTATAACTACTATCGTATGTACTATCGGACAATCTCCCCGGGAATATATCAAACTATAACTACTATCGTAGGTACTATCGGACAATCTCCCCGGGAATATATCAAACTATAACTACTATCGTAGGTACTATCGGACAATCTCCCACGGGAATATATAAAACTATAACTACTATCGTATGTACTATCGGACAATCTCCCCGGGAATATATCAAACTATAACTACTATCGTATGTACTATCGGACAATCTCCCCGGGAATATATCAAACTATAACTACTATCGTATGTACTATCGGACAATCTCCCCGGGAATATATCAAACTATAACTACTATCGTATGTACTATCAGTCAATCTCCTACGGGAATATATCAAACTATAACTATTATCGTATGTACTATCGGACAATCTCCCCGGGAATATATCAAACTATAACTACTATCGTATGTACTATCGGACAATCTCCCCGGGAATATATCAAACTATAACTACTATCGTATGTACTATCGGACAATCTCCCCGGGAATATATCAAACTATAACTACTATCGTATGTACTATCGGACAATCCCCCACGGGAATATATCAAACTATAACTACTATCGTAGGTACTATCGGACAATCTCCCCGGGAATATATCAAACTATAACTACTATCGTATGTACTATCGGACAATCTCCCACGGGAATATATCAAACTATAACTACTATCGTATGTACTATCGGACAATCTCCCCGGGAATATATCAAACTATAACTACTATCGTAGGTACTATCGGACAATCTCCCCGGGAATATATCAAACTATAACTACTATCGTATGTACTATCGGACAATCTCCCCGGGAATATATCAAACTATAACTACTATCGTAGGTACTATCGGACAATCTCCCCGGGAATATATCAAACTATAACTACTATCGTAGGTACTATCGGACAATCACCCCGGGAATATATCAAACTATAACTACTATCGTAGGTACTATCGGACAATCTCCCCGGGAATATATCAAACTATAACTACTATCGTATGTACTATCGGACAATCTCCAACGGGAATATATCAAACTATAACTACTATCGTATGTACTATCGGACAATCTCCAACGGGAATATATCAAACTATAACTACTATCGTAGGTACTATCGGACAATCTCCCCGGGAATATATCAAACTATAACTACTATCGTAGGTACTATCGGACAATCTCCCCGGGAATATATCAAACTATAACTACTATCGTAGGTACTATCGGACAATCTCCCCGGGAATATATCAAACTATAACTACTATCGTATGTACTATCGGACAATCTCCCACGGGAATATATCAAACTATAACTACTATCGTAGGTACTATCGGACAATCTCCCCGGGAATATATCAAACTATAACTACTATCGTAGGTACTATCGGACAATCTCCCCGGGAATATATCAAACTATAACTACTATCGTAGGTACTATCGGACAATCTCCCCGGGAATATATCAAACTATAACTACTATCGTAGGTACTATCGGACAATCTCCCCGGGAATATATCAAACTATAACTACTATCGTATGTACTATCGGACAATCTCCCACGGGAATATATCAAACTATAACTACTATCGTAGGTACTATCGGACAATCTCCCCCGGGAACATATCAAACTATAACTACTATCGTATGTACTATAGGACAATCTCCCACGGGAATATATCAAACTATAACTACTATCGTAGGTACTATCGGACAATCTCCCACGGGAATATATCAAACTATAACTACTATCGTAGGTACTATCGGACAATCTCCCCGGAAATATATCAAACTATAACTACTATCGTAGGTACTATCGGACAATCTCCCCGGGAATATATCAAACTATAACTACTATCGTATGTACTATCGGACAATCTCCCCGGGAATATATCAAACTATAACTACTATCGTAGGTACTATCGGACAATCTCCCCGGGAATATATCAAACTATAACTACTATCGTAGGTACTATCGGACAATCTCCCCGGGAATATATCAAACTATAACTACTATCGTATGTACTATCGGACAATCTCCCCGGGAATATATCAAACTATAACTACTATCGTATGTACTATCGGACAATCTCCCCGGGAATATATCAAACTATAACTACTATCGTATGTACTATCGGACAATCTCCCCGGGAATATATCAAACTATAACTACTGTCGTATGTACTATCGGACATTCTCCCCGGGAATATATCAAACTATAACTAATCTCCCCCCGGAATATATCAAACTATAACTACTATCGTATGTACTATCGGACAATCTCCCCGGGAATATATCAAACTATAACTACTATCGTATGTACTATCGGACAATCTCCCCGGGAATATATCAAACTATAACTACTATCGTATGTACTATCGGACAATCTCCCCCGGAACATATCAAACTATAACTACTATCGTAGGTACTATCGGACAATCTCCCCGGGAATATATCAAACTATAACTACTATCGTATGTACTATCGGACAATCTCCCACGGGAATATATCAAACTATAACTACTATCGTAGGTACTATCGGACAATCTCCCACGGGAATATATCAAACTATAACTACTATCGTAGGTAATAGCGGACAATCTCCCCGGGAATATATCAAACTATAACTACTATCGTATGTACTATCGGACAATCTCCCCTGATTATATCAAACTATAACTACTATCGTATGTACTATCGGACAATCTCCCCGGGAATATATCAAACTATAACTAATCTCCCCCCGGAATATATCAAACTATAACTACTATCGTATGTACTATATCTGACAATCTCCCCCGGAACATCTCAAACTATAACTACTATCGTATGTACTATCGGACAATCTCCCCCGGAACATCTCAAACTATAACTACTATCTTATGTACAATAGGGCATCCCACCCCATCTGCGGATGTCCCCATTTCGGACAAAAAGTGAGGTCCCAGTATGTATTTCCTTTGACATGTTCATTCTAGATAAGAGATAGGCATATATATGTGTAACAACCGAGACGTCTCTCTCGCATGACGAACAACCATGTTGCCATCATAGCAACTGTTTACATACAAAACTGTATGAGAGGATCCCTGATATCGGCTCTCACATACACGGACCGTGAAGACATTCTAAAAGAAATCACGGCGGCTAATGTGTGGAAAAGCCGTTCGCCATAAGATCGTGTTGCCTTACAGTGGTCATGCCCCATTTTGATCTAAAATATTCGGATTTTCTGGTTTTGTAATAAATAAATAGAATAACTTTAATTATACTGGTAGTTACCGGTTGCATTCGACATTAATTGGCGGTGTGATCTTGCGTGAACTATAAGAATGTTAATTCCTGAATAGGGACTCAATTAATAAGTGATGCTCAGTAAATTATAAGTAAGGGCTATTTACATTGCTGTAGATCTGTATACAGTTCTACACGCATACTGGTGTAAACGGGTTGGTATAGAAATACACACAGAAAGAAAACTGTATTCGTCCGTGTGAGCAAAAATCATGTCCGTTATAAGTCACGGTCAACACCGAGGCATTGCTTGGCGAATGTGCTTAATCTTTCTTTGTCATTTCAACCCATGTTTTTCACACATTGTAATCGAGAACCTGTGTGCTGGTGCGTGTGGTGACAAAGTACTTATTGTAAAGTTGTTTTTTACTATATACAGTATATCTTATTAATATTTGTTCTTCTTGGAGTTGGTAATACCTTAGACTATTTAGTACTCTCAGTGAACAACAGGGCGACCTCAAAGGCATAGCATTATAAGGCCGCTATCACCGACATTGACTAGCGCAGCATATATTATAGGTCATTTTGTTATTATATGCTCACAAAGTTGTGATTAGATGGGAAATTCCGCACTCTTCTGTGATAGGGGTCGTAGATGAAGTAGCCCTATTTCTATTTGTGTACACTGTTGTTTATTGTGTATTCCTATGTGATTTGCTCTCATGCGACTTTCGTTCTTTCTTCGAACCATTATCAACTGGTGTAAGAATAAACTGCTTTGGTCTTCTGATAGTTGATTCATTTTTTTATCTGGCCTAAACTGACACAACTCATAGTGAATTGTCAATTACCAGAGTACTGATGAGCGCGCGTTCACTATCAGTAATCATATTGTGACCGCAGTAATCTGCGAGACGTGACTTCATACATATCTGTATACAGATCTACAGCAATGTAAACCAACCCTATATAACGCAGCACTGTATTCCATATCGGCTATCTTCTTGTATGAATATTTATTTTTATGTGCAAAAAATAATCAAATATCTGAAAATGGACTGTTAATATAATAATTCAGTCATGTACATTAGCCTGTGTATTGTTGGAGGAGAATGATTCGTATAATACACATAGGAAAGTTCAGTTTATTAATTTGCACATGAGAATTTATATACAACAGTTTATATGACTATTCAATGAGAAATTGGATTGACAGAAAGTGGGTGATAAATATATAATCGAACGTACATAACGTCGTAAACGTGCCTCTGTTTAGGTTTGACTGACCGCGTAACGATCTTCCAAAATCGTTTACTAATTCATATGGATATCGTAACTATGTTAAAGGCCCACTTAATTTTCGAACCCCCAGATAATTTTATATAAAGTATATGCCAAATTATATACCATTTTAAAGAGGAAGCTCCAAAAACATCGTTTTATCTACTTATTCGGTGTAATAGACTGAGAACAAGTTGTTTTTGTTGAGACAGCTACTTGTTTTCTGTGCTCAAGTTTAATTATTTTCAATGGAAGGGGAATATCTCTATATCTTAGAGATATAGAGTTATTCCCTTTCCATTGAAAATCCATTTTAAGTTTGAATTTTGTTGCATTCTGGGAGCCAAAACGGGGGAAATCTTTCTATGATTTCAGCTGTTTTTTTATTTCTCTATGGGCCTCTTCTGAGACACAGACGTTTCAAATGGTGATGCATTATAGTACTTTAATCATATTTTATGGCATAGATTGATATTAAAACAGTATATTAAGGCACTATAAAAATATAATCGGTGACTAGAAAATTAAATGAACCTTTAATTATCGACGATAATGCAAAAACCATGAACATGCATGCTTTATTCAGCTCTACCAAAATATCTTTTCCCAGAAATATGGAACTCACAGTAGAGCTAAATATTAAAAACTGCAAATATAGAGATTATTAAAAAACAATTAACTAATGATATATTGTCACGTATTCAAATATAATTGTCATTTATGGTGCAAAAACTTGTTACAGTTGCAACAGCACCATAGTTGAACTGTATATTTATTCGTGCGATGCTCGTTGGGCTGGGATTATTCTCCCAGAATGATTGCAACAGAAAATCCGGTTCCATGGAATCTCGTCGTATTTTTGCAATATGTACGTACACATATCATCACAGATACACAATTCGATGGTGACTGCTGCGTTATGAAATAATTAATCTTAACCAAAACAGTCATCTATGTTAAATTGCCGGTTTCATATGCATTCTATTCGCTATCATCATTTATTCACGTATTAGATCTCGAGATAGCACTTGGTTGTAAGTAACATCTTGCGAATTGTAAGCTAGGCCGTATGTTGTTTTAATATCCGTATTGTTAAATATTTATCAAACAAATGAAGCTATTAGTATAAGTTGTAACATGCTTTGGAAAGAGAGTTTTTATCCACGCGTTTTCGTGAAAAATAGACGTGTACCATGGGTGTCCATTTCACCCTATATTATTTGTTCCATTTTTTTGGAGTCACTATACTCACTTATACACATGTAATAACACAACAGTTTCCAAAAAAACAACAACAAATTCAACCATGGTGATGAATCGAAATATCCATTGACCAAATTTCCCATTGCAACCGTGTTCAATACAATCATAAATGCATTGAAAAAGAGTGTTACGTGGTTATGGAAAACTATTATGGAACTGGAATAAATTATATACAGGACACATAAATATGGCCAAAATTTCGTCACTAGCTGCAACCAATGCTGAGACATTACATGTGACATGTTGCATCACATATATATTTAGATTAAGCTTACCCAAATATAGACACGTGATATACCGTATTGCGTATCATTTCTGTTGTTGTTCAAAATAATTATGTAATGTATATTATTTACTCACTCGAAATAGATTGTATGATATATTGACAATTGTTTCAACGACAACATATTATTTTCTAAATTCCAATTTTAACCGAGTCACGACTGTGCGACTTATGGGTCCGCAGTCATGTGTTCATACACAGAGACAAGCGCCGTCGTCGATCATAGTATCACCCTGGTCAAGTAATGCTGCTAATGTGCCATGATGCGGTTGGGTCCGGTTGAATTGTTATGATACTGTTAACAAAATGTTAGCAAACTGATGCTGTTAACAAAATGCACCGTTATATTTTTTTATTTGTCTTTTTTCGCGGTGTTCCGATAATCTGAACATATCCAGGAAAAGCTATTATGGGTATATATCAAACATTAAAAGCATATTTATTGCGAAATATTTTTAATACTGGTTGTATTAGATGTTGAAAATCGACTATAATCAATATGGTAATTCACGTCGTTTATGAAACACCAGCGTAGGCATTATTATATTTTTTAAAATTATATATATTCCTAAATGTTTCATATACACACTGGTTTTTTCTCAAATCGCTCGAATTAGCAAAACACCGCGAAAATGAGAACTTTCGAAAAAATGACGGTTCTTTTTCATATCGTCATCATAGCATATTAGCAGGACCACTTGACCAGGGGTGAGTATGGACTTCATCATGCGAATCCCCGTCGAACATCGCGGCTCGGGTATCGGGTCTTATCAAGTCCACTTTACATTGATGGTGATTTTGTTATAATATCCAACGCAACATTAACCCTTTCTATACTAAATATATTATCCCATCAGTTATAGAAGTATACATTCGAATGGTATATTATCATTCAGATGGGTGTTCCGGTAAAAAAAATCAGACGACAGATTGAAAAACCGAAAATATAAGAGCAAAATTATTCTTATCAATTCGTGGGAAATGTTCAGATAATATGTTCAACAAACGTATGGTCGTTTGTTGAACTTATTATCTGAACATTTCCAAAGGGAACTACTCGTCAATGCGTATTTAGTATAGAAAGGATTAAACCTTGTAATTGAACGCAGAGCGACTTAATGGAGCGATGGCATATTCATTAAATTCCTCCAACATGTCTCATGAAGTGAGAGGAACTCTTTTTTATTTACATGTCGTGTCAGAAAGAACAGGACCAAACAGCATCATAGCACATTAGCAGGCCCACTTGACCAGGGGTGCGTATAGAGTGTTTCGCAAAATCAGTTAGGAATATGTTATGTAGCATGAGCCTGACATTCGTAGGTCATCCAAATATCACGATTGCATGGAAGAGGTTAACTCTTTCTATGCTAAATGGATTCTCCCAGTCAGTTAAATATGGCACATTGGAATGGTCTATTTTTTATAGATTTGTGGGATGCTAAGATGATAAAAGCAGATGACAGATAAATAAAAGTGCAGAAGGAGCCCTATTATTGAGGGAAATGTTTATGACAACTACTAACCAATGATGCTTTAGCTTGGACGAGGCTTACGTATGTTTGTATAACTTATTACCTTTTTGAAGAACTGGGACAATGAAGTAACAACTGTGTGATGTTTAAAGTACACTTTTCGCATAACGAACTACTCCTGATAAGAATTACGAATAGGGTGCTACGTCACTAGAATATGTGTTCTTTCTATGAGTTGTTGTTTTACCATATCTCTAGTTACGACTTAGGTTTCAAGAAGCCAAACACGTTCACGTGAGTTTTGCGTGCAATAATCGAACCTACCATTGAATATGACCTGACAACACAATTAAATACGAACTAATCTTAGAAACCATAATCACGGGTTGTAGGAGGGGGCTGACAGCCCTTTCAAATATTCCCGGGGATCATCCCAAACTCCAAACTCCAAACAGAATCATGTCACCTTACTGCGAGTGGCAAGAAGGTTGAGCGGCACTATTTTCTCACAAACAGACTCGTTGTCAATTCTGAGAAAAAGTTTTTAAACTATACTCTCTAAGAAACCTAACTATATAGAACCAAACAGTTTGGTTTCACACTGCTTGCTTCCATCTGGAACAAATCCTAAATTTGGTTCTTCAAAGAACACACCGAATTCAAGGTTTGTGTGTGAACAGGCCTTGCTTAACTGTCTTATAGTCTAAAAGTTAACAATATGTCCACGCCTTTTGGGTTAAGGTGATATGGAGAAGTATGAATCAAGCGGGATTCCTTTGAAATACCAATGTACACATGCCCGCAGCCTGTTGCCAGTTGGATGCATAGCCTTATCAGTAGTAGTTCAGTGTGCGAAAGGAGATAAAGGTCAATATAATACGAGTATATAACTATATTGGGGAGTATAGGACGATGGTGAGTTCGCACGTCATCGATTTCAGATTTGTATAAGCAGTAGTTAGAATGCCTTCCTAGTGATTGCACAACGTAATTTTTGGCGCCCCGTGAATGGTTCGACCAAGGGAGACTAACATATTCCTCACTAGTAAAACTCTGCTCGTGAGTTTGCGAAATCTCTTGACTCTGCCAATCGTCACCACTCACAGGCCGGAGCGCAGTAATAAAGTCACACTCATGGATATCATTGTCGCTCCGAGTTGATACCGAGGCAATTGTGCCGTGTTTGTGTTAGAGTTATGTTCTCCTGAATTAGTGTTGATTTGCGATGGGGTCGTCGTTTTTTGTGGCGTCGTTGGTTGAGTGCAGTTGATCGGGTACCCTGCTACACCTAAGCAGACATCTTCCTGTGACATCCCCATGACATCTGTGTAAAAATATCTGGCATAGTCATCCGTGATGGCTCGCATCCACGTGGCTCCGACCAGGCGAAGGTTATTGTACGAGACGTATCCACTGACGTTAAACAGACACCTGAAGAAAAAGAGGACGCGTTGATGACGCAAGTATAATAATAGCATTAATAATAATAATAATAATAATAATAATAATATTTGTATAGCGCTTTAACCCCAATAAGCGGGCCATAAGCGCTTGACATAAACACAAACATGAAATATAAATATACACAATATCAAAGTCATTTTCTGAAACGCCGCGCAAACAAGTAAGTTTTTAGTGACTTATTTAAGTCATCAAGAGTTGGTGACTCTTTTATAGTCAATGGCAGAGGATTCCATGCATTTGGACATGTAACTTTAAAAGAACGGTAGACAACCGTGATCAAATTAGCACCAGCTGGTGTCAAAAGAAGTTTGTCCTCTGAACGAAGTGATCGGTGTGGGACACATGGGACAAGGATATCACTGAAGTATGCTGGAAGAGCTTTTGAGTCATGGGTTTTGCTTGATATGCATATGTAACAAGTTTATAAATAATTCTATCTGTCACAGGTAGCCAATGTAATGATTGCAACATTTCAAATATGTCGTCAGACGACATAGGACTATCCTTGCAGCAGTGTGTTGCATACGCTGAAGCCTGGCAATTTGAATAGATGGTACACCAGTCAAAAGAGAGTTGCAATAGTCAAGTCGACTGAGAATCAGAGATGAAGCAATTTTTTTTTTTAGCTGAGTCAGTGTTAATGTATTTCCTCATTTGGCCCAGTTTTCGAAGTTCAATGTATATTGCCTTGCATATCTGGCTAATATGTGATGTCATAGAGAGCGATCTATCCAAAAATACACCAATGTTCTTCGCGCTATCTGAAAAGTAAACTTGGTTACCATCAATAGTCATAACATCTATGCCCACTTTTTCTACGTATGGCGGCTTAGACACCCACATTACTTCATTTTTTTCACTATTTAGTTTTAGTTTATTGGCCAACATCCACGATTTCACAGAACCGATGCACTGTTCCATTACAATGAGAAGAAAATAGGGTTATCACCAGAAATGTAAAGCTGAGTATCATCAGCATACATGTGCGCAGAGACACTTTGTCTCCTGATGATCTCACCAAGTGGTTTGGTGTAGATTAAATACAAGAAGGCACCAGGACAGACCCCTGAGGGACTCCATATTGCAGATGAAAGATTTTAGAAAACGCACTGCCAATTTGAATTAGATTAGAGATATATGAACCGAACCACTTGAGCGCACTGTCAGATATCCTAAAAGAAATTTCCAATCGCTTCAACAGTATTCCGTGATCAAGAGTATCGAAAGCTGCGCTCGTGTCAAGCAGGGTTAATAGTGAAATTTTGTTATCGTCACTGGCAAGAAGAATGTCTGAAGTGATACACAACAATGCAGTTTTAGTACTGTGACCAGATTTGTACGCCAGAAGCAAATGTTTCTCCATATGATTTCTCAGTTGTTTTAGGACAGCTTTTTCTAACAGTTCGAGACGAATTGAAGGTTTGAGATGGGCCTATAGTTCTTTAGCAAGTCGGTATCAAGAGAATTATTTTTAATCAGTGGAATCACAACGGCCTCCATAAAAGAGTCAGGAACAACACATTCGGACAAGGACCAATTTATGAGCTTTGTGATTGGTTCTAATATAACATCGATATGTTCCACCAGTAAAGAAGTTGGAGTGGGATCCAAAACACATGTTTTTGAAGCGGATGATAAAATAAGTTCCTTGACCTCATCACATGTAAGCTGGCAGAACGAACTAAGACTGTCACCAACGAACGGTTTGAACTCTGCTTCAGTGTATGATACATCTAGCTGGTAACGCAGGTTTACAATTTTGTCACGGAAATACTCACCAAAAGTATCTGGTAATTCACTTTCTTAAACATTAGTTGGAAGAATTGGTACTTTTTTCTTACCACTTATTTCGTTGGGTATGGAATAGATGACTTTTGTTGATTTAGCATTCGCGATTTTAGAGTTATAATATTCCGAACGGGCAGATCTAGTCATTTGATTCATACGGTTGTTCTTTTCAACATAGATTTGACGATCAACTGTTAGACCTGATTAAGCTAATGTGTAACTAAAATCGATTATGCCTCGATTACACAGATACTGATGAAAATTTATTAAATATGTATCCAGGATGGAAGCCAAATTTGATTAAGCCGGTTTTAATAGTGTATAAAACTTAATTTTGGAACGAAATTGCCATCGATTTATTTCATATATAAGTGTGATGTTTATTTTCCAACAACAAAATATTTGGCATAATTATATATGTCTAATTTAGATGTGAAATTTGGTTTTCAACATTTAATCCGCGCTACTCATAAAAGCAATTAAATTAGATTGTTATTTATATACATGTATACAAAAGAGTATAGAATATGTCTGCCTGTCCGTCTGTCAGGATTTTTCACCCAGACCCCTGTTTGGTGTGATGGCTCGTGTTACCCTGGTGAAGGTTATAACGGCGTTATTTTGATTAAAATAAAAATTAATTTAATAAATAATAAATAAACACCAACAAATTAAAATAAGCTCGCTCACTCACTATGGGCTTATTTCCGAATCAAATAAGTCGCATATGAACCTATGTGAATATTTAGGTCCGCAGTCCCCTAACGTATGAACGCAACATGTCTTCAGTATATCAATATATCAATACCGTTAGAACTTACCTTTTATCGAATGAGCATTCGTCGACGAATCCTATGTAGTTCTGAGGGTCTACGTCAATAAACTGTTCATACAGGAGATAGTAATATCTATGGAAATTACTGTCAGGAGGAGACGGCCCAAGGTAGTTCTTCACGATGTTACCCTCACTAAACCTGCCTTCCGGGATGTTAACGACCAGCCAGTGTATGAGTGGTCTGTCGCGGGTCCCGAAAGCCGGGATGGGGACATCTGGGTCAACAGTGATCATCGTGTAGGCTTTACCTGAAACATTAAGTATGATTTTGGTTTATTGGAGATTATCGTGGTTTCTAATGACATAGACCACATAATGGTGTTGTCAGTTTTACGGATGGAGGAAAGACCCCGCAAGGTTTAATCTTACGAAAAATCAATCCAATGCAAAACAGAAAGAATCCACCCGAAATATAATGACACAGATGGCCTTCACGGTGGGTATTGCTGTTAAAATAGCCTCATCCGGTAAAACCGCCATAAATACGAAGAATATTAAAATGTGGACCTATCTTGTTCTTATACCGGGTATATATAGCATGCATGTTATTATCAAGATCGTACGCATTGTCAGTAAACAACAGTCATGTTATGTTACAGTACAGTACGTAAATCGTGAGTGATAAGCAAAACACTCAACACCGGGGGTATCCTACTGAGAGAACTTTGGTTAGAACTGTACCATGTTGTTGACTACGTACCGTTATAGCGCTCTCGCTAATCCTCATCACTCAACATTTCGGTGTTGCCTGGGTCACCGTGAACCAATCTCCCAAACAAATGGCTACGGTGTTTGGTGTTTTGCTTATCGCCCACTCTTTGTGTGCTGTATATAAACAAACGCATGGCTGTTTTGTGAATCATATCATATTCATGCTATCAATATACTACACTAATATTATTTTCTTCAGGAAATTTTCATAAATTGGTAAATTTTATTTCTAGATAATACTTACAACCAAGGCATTCGTGCCTTGAACTGAAAACACGATCTTGTCCGCGTTTATCGCCGCTGGACGGCTGGGCATGTGTTGGTATAATGCGCCATTCAGGGCCACGGTCCTACGTTACATATAAAGTCTCTAACCCAAAGCTGTTTCGATATTAAATTTGTTTAAACCATATATAACGTGTGTCTGACGGGATAACCTAGTACATGAGCTGTGCAAATTCACAATGCACGTCAAATACAAATAATAATCGTTAACAACTCATATTTATAACTGAAATTTCAAGGAAAATAGGTATCGATTGTGCCCAGTTGTGCCCAAACATCAAACACGTCTCAACCATTTCATATAGATGTTCGTAACATGCACATCATCCCTTTCACTCGTAACTTACAATAACTCCTATAACAAATATCTAGCTCACCCACTACATGTGTTTCGGATAGTAGCTATACGAAAGTCCAAAGCGCCGGTTTAGAGATTGCATTGGTGACATAGGTTCCCGCCCCTGATATTGGTGGACGAATGAGTATACGTGCAGCCACCGACCACTGTTGTGTATATATATATTTAATGCCTCCATTTAGGAGAGTTGGTATGTGGTAAACAATTACAATATGGTACAATATTATATATACAAGACACAAGTTCTATTGTTCGCTTGGATCAACTCGGATGTTCTTTTACACAGAAGATAGAGGACCAGGTCAAATTTATTGAAATTTGTTCAATCAATATATGTCATCGATTTCAGATTTGTATAAGCGGTAGTATGCCTTTCTAGTGATTGCACAACGTATTATTTGTTGGCGCCCCGTGAATGGTTCGACTAGGGCAGACTAACGTATTCATCACTGTTAAAACTCTTCTCGTGAGTTTGCGAAACCTCTCGACTCTGCCAATCGTCACCACTCACACACCGGGGAGAAGTAATAAAGTCACAAACATGGATATCATTGTCGCTCCGAGCTGATACCGAGGCAATTGTGTATACGCAGATCAACGCTATCTTTATTTTAGTGTTATTGCTCGTTGTTGAAAACACAACATTTGCTTCCATGTTACAGTAAATTGTTTGTAAACCATAGCGTTGACATGCGAAATTTCGTCACCGGATGGTTATTGATGATGAAAAAGAACAGCTTCCATATGTTTTTTCATGTTCTTCTTGATTATACTGGTTTAACAAAGTTTATATAATTTTCCAGCTATTATATACCGAATGTCCTCCGTATCTTCAAGTCCGACCAGGCCCATATAGCTATACTATATATTATCTCAATGTGCGATTCTCCCATTCGATTGTCTTTATAGTTATATTTGAACCAGCTAGATTCTTAACATGTACTGTAGAGAGACACGTTTCAAAAAGGAGACCATTTTCTTCCTTGTTCCGCAAATCGAGCCGTTTACAAAATAAGTGTGACCATATATGATCAAACGTAATATTGGCCAGAATTCAGAGTCCGCACTCGCCCAAAATTTACTTTTGCTAAATCACAATATTGTTTGCCAAATTCGCTCAGATGTTGCCAATTGATATCGGCCGAAATGAAGGGTTTGTGGAACATTGATTCTTAGAGTTGACAATAGCCACGTGTAAGAACTCCGATTTATTATATACTTGCCTATAAGACAATTACCGACACGTAGATCGTCGTCGTATCTCTCAGAAGCCACATCCCAATTCGAGTTTGTTATTTCACTGTAGCTTTCGTTATTTCACTATAGCGTTCGTTATTTCACTGTAATATTTTGGAAATTTGGGTGGACCAGTTGTATCTATCCGAGTATTGTTCAATTTGTTATACCAATAACCGTGAAAATGTCGCATAATTTAGCAATTTGAGCATCAATAAGGCGCATGTAATAAAAAGAATACCTACAGCTTTTGTTTGAACACCTGAAACATCTCATTCAAATTTGGAAAGAAATATAGAATTAACGATTTTTCTTTACAGACTCTCGTGAGATATTTCTGTATTCCAACAAAAAAAACTGCCGGCAATCTCTGTGTTTTAAACATTCAACAGAAGGGACAGTTGTGATAAAATCACCATCACACTCAATGCATAGTCCACCTTTCTGATGTGCAATCGGATTAACGAAAGAGGTGTTAACTTCCCCTAACCCCCATGAGACACTACCAGAAGAATTCGTTCTTGACATACAATGTAGCTACTAGCCAATGTAACAGTTTAAAAAAAAGTAGTTACTACTTTAAAGCCACATGCCGGTTTGCGCTGCACTGAATACACCTAATAATATTCGTTTTTTGAATTGTTCCCAGTATCGAAACACACGTAGGTCAATAGAAAGTTGATCTACCTTGCTACAAGCATTATATGTCCAAGAAAGACGCATTGGAGTCATAAAAATACAATTTTGAACACTGTGTTTGGGCCCCAAACAAACAACAGCCAGTCGCACGTCATGGAACAGAAAAGAGCGTTGTTGTTCTATTCCTGATATGATACAAATAAATAGCGTTGTTGTTGTTCTATTCCTGATATGATGCAAATAAAGAGCGTTATTGTTCTATTCCTGATATGATTCAAATACAGAGCGTTCTTGTTCTATTCCTGATATGCTACATATAAAGAGCGTTATTGTTCTATTCCTGATATGATGCAAATAAATGGCTTTTGTTTCGCTTCTGTGCGAAACATTTAAAACAGCTGGATAATGGCTGTGACCATGGCGAGAATTTTTCAGAGCTTATGAATCCGTTATATCAATATTTCGTGTATTCTTCAACCTATCTTACACTCACTTCCAAATTAGGTAAACATAATTTGGAAACTCGAGCCATGTCCGTTAATGTGGGAACGAGAACTTTCTTGCCAAAACTTTTGCAAATAAATATTTTTTGCCAAATGTTAGTGTTGCAGTTGGCAAATTTAGCAAGCGGTAACGCGAACGCTGTCGGAATTCCACTATTTTCAAGTGCTTACTCAACCGACGCAAGTTTTTTGATAAACAGCGGACCATACACACGTTGCAGTAAATCTATATTTATATGCCGATATATTCTAACTTACATTATACTATCATGGTATTTTGTGAAACATTTGCCATGTATTTCTTAAACGGACATAGCTCATTCGAGCTTCCTAATTCTGTTTACGTAATTTGGAAGAGGTATAAGATAGGTTAACACATACAAGAAATATTGATATACAAACTACATATGCTCTGAAAAAAATACTTTTCATGGTCATAGCCATTTCCAGCTGTTTTCAATTTTTCGCACATAAGTGAAACAAACGCTCTTTATTTCAACCATACCAGGAATATACTAACACGGAGCGCTCTTTTCTGTTCCATGTGGTGTATACTGTTGTTTGTTTGGGACCCAAGTATCGTATTCCAAGTTGTATTTTGTATGACTTCAATGCTTCTTCCTGTGACATATAATACCCATGGAAAGGTAGTTCAAGTTGATATCAACCTATATTTCGATACCGGGATAAAATACAAAATCGAATACTATTATGTGTAGTTTGGAGCGCAAACCGCAAGGTGGCTTTAGCGGTCTGCTTTGATGCATATTAGTGCTACTAATAGCGATTGGTGTAAGAATCAAGCCACGAAGTGTTGCAACCCACACAATTGCGTTTAGGGATAAGAACACTAATTGACAGGAGTTGCCTTCATGTGGGACATTTCGCTCCATGAGACTTACCAACGAAGTCTGTTTGAGGGTTTGGGCTCATCGTCTTCATCACTAGCTCTACATCTGGTATCACACTCGACCGGGTCTCGGCAGGCTTAACAATCATGTCATCCAAGGGATTCAACGAGAAGGTTTTTTGTCTGTGAATGAAAATACACAATGATGACTGGGTATCACATACCAGAGTGGTATGCTGATACAGACACCGACACGAACATACAAACCAAATCAACCACCAATTGATTCAATTTTCAATTTATTGAATAAATCATCGTCGTATAGTGACATACAGAGTGAGAAAATTTATTATATTTCAAATAAACTATATAGGATATTGAATGGCACATGCGTTGTATACATTTATAGGTATATATTTACATATAGGTAAAGGGTATTTGAACATATAGTACATATATGTGTATAAAATTTGGATAGGAGTATGAAAAAAAGATAGTCATTAAATGTCTTGTTAGTTTGAAATGAGGGGGTCATCTCAAAGGCAGATACTGTTGGGTGTAATGATGCATGAGCCTCAGGAGTTAGACTTTAATATATAACGCGAGATTTACATGTGTTCGTCCATGGCTACAATTAAACAATTCAGCTGCTTTCAACATATTCGGTCTTCTGTAGTTATAGGTTTAACTATAATGTTTAACTCTCAGTTGATTCTGGCATGGGCAGACTAAAATAAAATGAAATTCATCCCCTAAAGTACACAATTTTTCATTGTATGGGGGCATCTGTTCTAGTTAGTCTGTGGTTTCAGGTACTAAATCTTATAATAGGGGCACACAACTTTATTATTGTCTACCGATGAGATAAATTATGTGTAAATCGATATAGGCTATATATGAAAACTTGGAGTGAAATATAGTGTACTCTTCCCAGCAAGTGTTATATAGATGCCGGACATATAATAGATATGAACCGAGAAAACCTGTCTGGAAATCTACTAAAAATTAATATCGAATTTAGTTAGAATTATTCTCATATATTACATACCTTCTAGCTGGACTGAAGAAGGGCCTATTTTAGAACAGAAACACAACAACATGTTCGGAGCATATAAAAAAGGGAGAGCTCTATTTTGTTGAAACCTTCCATAAGGCAAAATTTCTCATTTACAGTCGGAGATTTCGCCGATAACACTCGGCTGCATCATAAACAAACAACATTTTTTTTTATGCTTTTAGAGATGGATTAACAAAAGAGCTATTAATCTTCAAGTCAGGTTTTATACCATTATGTTGTTCTTGATGTGATAATTGAGGCCCGGAAGAGATGCACAAATTTAAATTGCTGCCACCAAGCAACCGAGGAAGAGAAGCAAGATGTTCATACGTGGACAGTTACTCGAAAACATAACAAATGGGAGAAGGGAGCATGCCGACATAGCACGCAAACAAGGCCAGAATAACATAACCACAGAGTGAAAGTGGTTAAATATCGCATGTACATCGACGGTAAACAATGCAAAGAGGATTATGAAAAAGGCGTGGTGACATATATATTATGCATTATGGTGATGCCCTTCATAAAAAAAGACACCTAGTCGGGAAATTTACACGGCCACTCGTGCAGACCACGAATAAAGACACCCTAATACATTGTTATGTCGTCCGGAAACAGCGGTCGAGAGGCAATAACCGATCACAGGTTGGCATTCCACTGGACCTTAGCACGTACGAAACACCAGTGCAATCAGCACAACAAAAGAGTACGAATGTCCTCGACGCAAAAGGGGGCTATACATAGAGAATACCTACATTTTTTCAATTTCTATCTTTCATATTACTGATTGTTTCAATGTTTAATGCATTGTCGAACTGGTATCCTATTTGTAAGATATCGCACGAAAACGATTGTGAATGAGTTCCTATGAAGTCACTCAAAATTGGAACCCCTTGTCACAACACCACACGCCGCCCAGTATCGGTCCTCCAATTGCACCCAACTTGATTCATCCGATAGATTAGTCTTCATAACCGGACAACATCCCTATTGCTATTTCGTATCCCCTTATATGGCCATGTCCCCATCCAAATATTCCCTGTACATGCATATACACACCTCATCCCCAATATTTGAACATGACAGCCAAGTAGTCTATAGCCAACCAGAATTTAAAATTATTATACATATATATTCTTTACAGCTGATATGGTTAAACCAAATAAAATCATGTTAGTATGTTTCATTGTTATTCTATGTTTTGATGTATATGTAGGGAACGGATGTTCATGTAAGTCTTTTAAAAACTTTCCACAAATCCTGTATGTATCATATGTTTACCATACATTAATCGACAAACATATGTTTAAAGCCACATGACGGTATGCGCCCAAAAATACACATAATATTAGTTTTATAATTATCACAGGTATCAACATATAGGTCGATAAATACCAGAACTATATTTCTATGACCTTGAGCATGACATGTTCCGGAAAGAAGTATTGAAGTAATAACAAAATATAATATTATAATAATATAAAATTATGACGCCGAGCAATCCCTTGCGTTATTTGTATTAATCGAATTCGGGAATCTGAAACGGAATACAACGCGACGATCCCGAAAAGGTGAATTGCATTATCCATAATCATTTAAATATTAAACATGTAGGATGTATACGTTATCCATAATCATTTAAATATTAAACATGTAGGATGTATACGTTATCCATAATCATTTAAATATTAAACATGTAGGATGTATACGTTATCCATAATCATTTAAATATTAAACATGTAGGATGTATACGTTATCCATAATCATTTAAATATTAAACATGTAGGATGTATACGTTATCCATAATCATTTAAATATTAAACATGTAGGATGTATACGTTATCCATAATCATTTAAATATTAAACATGTAGGATGTATACGTTATCCATAATCATTTAAATATTAAACATGTAGGATGTATATCCATAATCATTTAAATATTAAACATGTAGGATGTATACGGTTGAACATTATGATGTATGTTTGAAATCAATCCACATGTTTAATATTATATAGCAATGTTATGATTGACATTCAAATTGCGTTTTTGACAACTTAATACAAATCAATTCGCCTGCGGTACAACAATATCTGCGAGACATATACCCCATCCCCCAAACACACCCCTCAATGACACAATAACGCCCATTGTTCTGAAATACAAATACAATATAAGCGCCATGATGCTACCATTGTTAATTGATGGCATAAACTACCATATTATATATTTAGTGTTTGATATAAGTAGCGAAAAACATCGAGATGTCTGTCGAAATATATTTTTTCAGGACTTGCATGTGACTTTTCGATGTCTTTTCAGAATTACAACCGACCTTGTTAGAAAGTATAGGTCGCCATTCTAATGATGTATAACAAGTAGCTCTACCCATAATGTTTAGCGAACTCATTTTGATGACCTATAACTGGTATCGCTTCCTGACAACTTGAAAGACAAGAATAGGAGTGAAACTAAATTAAAACAGGTAGAAAAAGAAAAGGACATAGGAGTAACCACTGTCATAAATCTATCATTTGAAGACCACATAAACGAAAAAATACAGAAAGCCAACAGTGTTCTCGGAGCCATCAGAAGATCATTCACCTACTTAGACTATACCACAATGGCAAAACTCTATAAATGACTGGTAAGACCATTATTCGAATATGCTCAACCTGCTTGGAGACCATATCTAAAAACACAGTTCCAATGGAAAAAGCTCACAAGAGAGCAACAAAACTAGTACCAGGACTAAAAAATATGGGATACGACGATAGGCTAAGAAAAATGGAACTACCCACCCTGATGTACAGAAGCCATCGAGGTGATATGATTGAATGTTTCAAAATATTCAACTGCTACGATCCGTAGTATCAAACATTCTTACAAGAAACACCGAATCTCGGAGAAAGATCTAACTATGACGTGAGAAAATACACATTCAGCCAAAGAGTGGTCACTACTTGAAACAATCTACCAGACGAAGTGGTGTATGCTGAAGATATACACCAATTCAAAAACAGACTAGATCATCATTGGAGAAATCAGGATGTTAAGTATGACTATAAAGCGGAATTCGTGACTGATTTTCAACCATATAAACCAAATATGTCTAGAGATGCGGCCGAATACGGTGAAATAACACAATATGAGGTGGATACAGTGGCAGACAGCCAGCGTCCACTACAGACGTAAGGTAACGTAAGGTAAGGACTAATAAGAAAGTACCCATCAAAAAGTGTAAATGAGTAACAACAAAAAAAACAAAATAAATTCGCGACTACAAGCTAATGGCTCGCGGTGTATTGAAAAATGCTGTCTGATCCCTGACATTCGCGCACGTAACCAAATGATAACAAGTATCGCGCAGAATAAATATCAGCTTCCTCATTGGCGAATATTCAAAGTAACCAAACGCATACCTTAAGCAAATGTCCAGTATTTGATGGAATTGTTTATTCTGAAGTAATGAAATGTCCTCTACCAATACACAACTTGTGAGTGCAAAGAATATATATATAGACGTCGGGTTGGAATGAAATATGCTTGTCAACTTATAGCTATTATTATATAACATCATCCGGGTGTCTCCCTTTCCGTAATGATGTCGTTAACACAATTTGTTATGCCCTCTTCGGGAAACCACTTCTTGACTCTTATATCTCTGACTGGTTTCACAGATGAAACACAATGCTGTAATCAGTACGATTGATATCGAGATATCTTTTTACAAGTCTTTTGCATTATGTGCCAAATATTGTCAATTCGTTTAGATATTTATACAGTTTTGATCGGTATGCAACTGTGATAGAGTAACTGTGATGACGGTGTAAAATCGCCCCATAGAACACTGCAGTATTGTTTTTGAAACCAATTAGTTATATATCGGCGTCGGTGGGCTTCTAAAATGTTGTACCTCAGGAAAATCAAACTGTTCATGAGACACAAACAACTATTTACCTCTGGAACTATAAATGGTATCTGCCAATCACTTTGGACAAAAACACCTTGTATCACAGTTGTTATAACAGATACACTTTCATATTCAATTATCTTCCAGTTGATGAGAACACGTGATTTAATGGTGTTATACGACTCTTAGAAGTAAAAAAATAGAAATCTAATCTATACGACATTTTAGTTTTGACAATAGCCACTTCATTAGTCTCTGTCCCTCAGGATAAGGAGGATACACCCTCATGCCATTCTTCTTCAAACCAATCCAATCACAAATTATCACATCAGGAACGGTTTCGAAAATAAAATATTTGACATTTCAAAATTAACGAATATTTTTCGCTGGAAATGTTCAGATAATAAGTTCAACAAACGATTGAACTTATCGTCTGAACAGCTCCCTCAATAAAGTGGTAAGTAAGGTATGCCTATAACTTATAAGTGTATTATTTGACCACGCGATGGACCCATCTGAAGGTGTATTGTCGACCACGTAACGTGGTGTACCTACATATATGTGTATTCTCAGATCACGTGATGTACATGTACCTACATGTAAGTGTATTCTCTAAAAACGTAACGTGCATGGTATAACTACATGCAGGTGTATTCTAAGATCACTTGATGGACATACATGTACATGTATGTCTATTCGCAGATCACGTTATATAACTACCTGTATAAGTGTATTCTCAGATCACGTGGTGTACCTACTTGTATGTGTATTCTGTGCAGCACGACTCGAATGTGACGGCTGCTGATCTGAATGTCACGTTGACAGAAACCTTCAAATCAATATCCGTTGGTATGAAGGAGGTTCTAATCTTCGACAAAGCTGCAAAAGATACAGTGGACATGTGTACAGAGCATGTGACGAGCTAACTTCGGGTTTCAGCACACAGGGTGGGTAAGTAAGAGCACGTGCGTCGTATCTAAAGTTATGGCACACAGGATACAACATTTTCAGAACATGAGTGTTACTCATGATAACTGATCTCGCTTGAGTCTTATTTTGAGCAATCTAAACGTCTGTTGATTTAACCTTGTCTATACTAAACACCCATTGATGAGTAGTTATCCCGCTGTAAATGTTCAGATAATAAGTTCATCAAACGATTGAACTTATTATCTGAACATTTCCCTAATTTAAGATGACCCCTTCTGTACTTGTGTTAGCCATCTGCTTGTATGACCTGTACATCCCTGCAAATCAATAATCGACCATTCCGATGTACACTGTTTAACTGACTGGGAAAATTCATTTAGTATAGAAAGGGTTAAACGTATTTATTTACCAAACGCAAATGCACAAACTATATACATGTACATATACGTTGGTACCGACATCCGGGGACAAGTGGCACTTAGCGAAAAACTTCTTCCCCGAATATCACAACAGTCATGAAACAAAGAAAAAAACAGCATGCTATGTTGCAAATGAGATGGAGGGGCACCATAATTTTAAATAGATTATATCGTGTTCGTGCGAATGTGTCGACATAGTCTGTCAGACTAATCCGGCAGTTATATTCTAGTCAGTAGATATACGTGAACGACACTTTCGGCACATCGGATTGCGAAGAAATATCCATATAATCTCTTTCATTTCCGGACAGGTGTTGATTTTGAGAGTTGTTTGTTGTGCGCGAGTAAAAACGTTCTACAACATACCTTCAGTATAAAGCGCAGGGCAGTTGTTAGCAATACCTCTGTCAAAAGCCACCCGGACAGCATAAGGATCTCCCTTGACACGAACAATACTCAAGGCAACAGGTCCTGCAAAAATATCAAAGAGTTGCTGTAAATCGAGAACTAATTGCGATGTTCATATACTTTTATAACCTGAGTCAAAACCAAAGTCATATACTATTACTATATGGAAGACATTCGATACATTCGGTTAAATATATTAAATTTGAATTATCTGGCCCATAGTTCTTACAACAGAGACGACTGTGTCAGTGCATGTTGTTGAATATATCTTTATTTGCTATTGTGATACAATTTTATACACTAATTTAATGTCAGCTAGAAATGCTCAAATCAATTTAAAAATAGTTACACTAAGAAAAATATCGGGTCAGTATGACTAAATTATGGTTAATCACAGACATCTTGACTAACCCGCAACTTTCAGCGAATCACTACGACGACTAACTATGGTGTTAGTCATAGTGACTAAGTTACACCAAGAATAACTCTAATTGCAACACAGCCTTAAAGGTACGGTTGGCCTTGGCGGTGGGTATCCTGTGAAAATATTTCCACCCGTCAAAATCCGCCACAAACAGAAAGAACAACAAAATGTAGATAGACTTTGTCCGTATACAAATAAGAAATATCGCATAAACAGTATGTTATTGTCATATTTTTGATCATTGTTATGTAAACAAAGGCATAAAAAGTTACTTTACTGGTGTTTGTTTATATTATGATGGTAAACATAAAGAGCGTTCGTTGTGGGTGAATTCCTCATATGGAACGAATAAAGAGCGTTTATGCCATTTGTGTGTGATTAGCCAGCAGCATTGTGCTGTCTTCTGTAACACAATCAGGCTCTTGCTTAGGTGAAATATAGTAAATCTTTATGATAACATGCTGTTTACGCGATGGTCATGGTATATATGAACGAAGCTGTATGCGTTTTAATGTTTTTCTGTTCACGGTGATTGGAACAAATATGAATATTTTCGACAACTAAGGCCTCACGTGCCTTTAAGTATGCCTGATATTCATTGTTAAATTTCAATTTCCATTGCATTGCAGTTATATTGTATCTATACTTGAACGAATGTCATGGGAGGAAATAATGGCATATGTGACCCGCCATATCAAATCCAGTCGGAAGTCGGGATTTATTTTACCCTGTGCCAATGTATTCTCTTATATATGCGAGTCGACCATAGGCCTAACAAATTTGTATCATGTTTTATAAATAAATGTTTCTTACAATTTTTAGGACATAAAATAAAAAACATCCATTAACCTGCAGGGAGCCCCACACATATATAGAAGCATATAGAAGAGTGTCGTCTGCTCATGTTTGTCTGGGGCTCTGTATGGGTGAAATTATAAAATTGTTAAAGAATACAAGAAAAAAATATTAAAATTGTAAAAAATTGTTTGGCCATTGCATTCTCTTATATATGCGAGGCGACCTATGGTCGACTCGCATATATAAAAGAATGCATTGGCACAGGGTAAAAAAATCCCGACTTCCGAATGGATTTGATATGGCGGGTCGCATATATATATAAAAAAAATTCACTCCCACATCAAAGGCTACACTATTTGGATAACATTTTCTTTTTCCATGACACAGACATCTCGGAAAAATGAACTAGTTATACAGATCTATACCACAACTATTATATACCTCTCAACAGACCAGTATTGAAATATGTGTTTTAGATAATTGATTGAAAGTTTGTTCTGCTTTCAATTCGGTCCCTTATTCTGGATAATATATCATCTTGAGTATTGAAATTATTTGCACCAATTTCCACCAAATTACATGTTCACATTCCCAGTGACTCAGACAGGTAGTCATTGAGACTCGATATGACTAACATCACCCTAGTCATTGTGCACAAATACCTGCCTTAGTCATTATGACTAAGCTAAGTTAGTCATCTCGTGGACAAACAGTTGACTAACCTCAGATAGTCATATTGACTAACTTTATTCTTCATTGTATATAGTCCGTTGCCAAATTTAGATTTTTAGTTCTTGGGCAATGCAAATACTCAGCATATGATGATGTTTGTGCTGTTTTTTTCGTAACCACAGGATCCAATAGTCTCCACATGCTTTAAATTGTGCAAGACACCTTATTTGGAAATTTGGAGAGTTAATTGAAATTCAGATGAAAGTTTTCCGGTTTAAATTACAAGGTGTGTTAAACCTCGCACTTACCATATAATTCATATGTTTGCATAAACGTCTCTACCACAATGTCTCCCTTCTCTAGTCGGGATAAAGTCGTAGCACCGAGCGTGATTGGAGAAGATTGTCGGACTACGATAAATACGAATGGAGTCCACCTTGTTGTCGGGTTGATCATACCTTCATATCTCTGCACCACCTGTTGTTGGAAGATTGTGAATCAAGCGTATAGGAGAACTTTGACATTTGAATACGCATATCAGCCTATCAGGGCGCGGGATATATTTGTGAATCGTGTTAAACTCCAAAATTCCTACAATTAATTTACAAAGGTACACTTTCATGGTAGAAACAACGCTGGGAATGCCACACCGAGACATAGGTCGAGATTTTGTAGATGTTTTAATTTGCCAAACCGACATTTAGTGCTTGTGTTGTGCGACCTTTAGCCCAACAGAAAAACTGCGAACACGGTCTTCTCACTAAACAGAATATTTACATGTAAATCAGCTGTACTCATGCATCAACATATAATTATAGTGGGGCTAACTGAGAAGTAATTGTAATACATGTGCTAACTTCTTACCTGCCCCCTTGTTACATTCATTCCGGGAACATTAATAATTATGTTGACCGACTTCCTCATCCCCACGTCGTAAGCGATAACGCTGTATAACTCCTCCCCAGAGACAAACCATGTTAACTCCGGGAACTTGCGGAGGTTCCAGGGGTCATACACCTCATCAGAGAGGGGGTCGATGACGAACGGATCCCTCCGCTCCCCAGTAAACATCTTACCACACGCTCGGTATGTCTCTGAAAACAAAGTAAAATTGAGCTTACTGTTCATTTCAACGGTTCGTCGGATGCTATGAGTAAAGACTATGGCAAGACGAGTTGAGTGGATAGCAGGACAATTCAGTTCTGGATGAAGCAATAGTTAAACCATGTTCCACAATTATAACTTAAAATGAGCCATCTGGTCCTGTTGGTCGCCATTGTTTTAGTTCTCACAAGTTACAATACATTTAAAGATGGCTCGTTAAAATAGTTAATGATCTTAAAGATACGGGCGGCGTTGGCGGTGGGCATGCTGTTAAAATATTCACCTCCGTCAAAAACCGCCATAAACATAAATAAAAGTAAAATATAGACAGACTTTGTTGTTATACCAATCAGAAATATGGCATAAACAGTATGTTATTGTCAAATGTTTTCCTTTGTCATGTTTACAAAAGCAAAGAACGTTACAGAACCTGGCTTTTGTTTAGATCCGGATATAGTAAACATAAAGGGCGTTATTTGTTACTGTTTTCCTGATATGGAAATAATAAAGAGCGTTTATATCATTATTTGTGTGTGATTAACCAATAGAGTTACGCTGTGTTATGTAAACAGAAGCAAGACTTATGTAACACGAGCATGCTCTTGCTTACGCACAACATCGTACGTCTTGGCGACAATATACTATTTACGCGCTGATTATGTTTGGCATATGAACAAAACTATATATATTTTAATATTCCTTCTGTTGATGGCGATTTGAACAAATATGAATATTTCTGCAACGAACACCGCCCGTGCCTTTAAGTATGTAAATCAGCCACGTTTGTAGTGTGAGACAGCTTGACACGTGGTGTGTGAGACAGGAAAAATAGTTCACACGAGCTGATTGTGCTAAAATGTGTAGGGTGGGAGATAACACATTTAGGTACTTACCAGACTCGGACTCGGGAAATGTGACATTAAGGAAGCGATCTAATGTCCTAAACGTTCCTAAGTTCCTCCTAGCTGGGAAGAGCCTCTTGAAAATGCTGTCCACCTGATTCGGAAGTGGATTATAACAATCAATGTTCCGCTCCAACTCGACCGGATCCAAATTACAATTTTCCCGAAACGCTGTTCCAAACCAGAATGCACTAATATTAGCGGTTAGTCTTCTAATCTGGTCCATACACTGTAGAAATGGGTTCCTGTTCCTTTTTGAGTATAAACACACCGATCCATATACAACATCTGGAATAAAAATTGAATTCTTTCTCAGCGCATTTATTTTCCTAAAACAAAAGGTACCGATGCAACAGCATCTTAAGTGCGTCTGGTTGCGGTATGATTTCTTTGCGAATAATTCGGTTCGAATGAAGGACAATCTGCGTCAGCAGTGACGTGGTGATAGGGATTTAGGGTGTGTAACTTTTGTAAAATATATCAATAGTTGGACATTTCATGCCTGACACAACATTAGTTGCAAGTTTCACACCAAATATAGTTAAAAAATGGCCATCAGTCGGAACTGTTCCAATCTTAGGGGTGTCAGGTTGGACATTTCCAACAGTTGGAAAGTTTGAGAAACTAGTTGGAAAGTTCCAACCTAAAGAGGGGGCTGCAAATGATGGTATTTCGCGAATATAGGAATTTGGTCTGGTTTAAGGGGAGGAAGGGGGTGTGCAGTTGGTAATTTCAAGGTGGACACCCCAAATGGAGACTCTCTGGTTACGTCCTTGTTTGTGTGGTTATGATGTCGTGTTCGTTAATGTTGTGCAACCGATAGTGTTAGATTTTTCGGCATTAATATTTGAATGTTACAATCTTCATTCGTGCACAATGCTGGCATACTGAAATAGTTTGACACACCGAAAGAAGCACACGTTATTCTTTAACAGGAGCAGTGAACATTGATATCATATTTGGCAGTATCTGACGATAATCTATAGCAACAAAACGAGTTATTTTCATAAACATTGGCACCGTTGCAACAACACCTTCAACATACCCTCGTGCAAATAGGTTCATACTCGACCTATATAATTCACATAGGTTCATATTGGATTATTTTATTCTTAAATAAGCCTATAGTGCACTCATATCCGTTGTATGGCGCCGGCAACAGTGAAACACATTTCAAAGAGCGTACACATGGTAAGTCGTGCGTTGATCAAAATATTCGTGTTATTGTCCGCCCATAATAAACTTGTAATAAGTTATTATGAGTCGATAATGGCACTAAAACATTCCAATTTTCAGATCGTTATGGACTCAAAATGAGGTGATTCAACACCGAGTATGAACATAAACATATCTTATTATAAGCCGATAACGTGCTGATTTTCGGGAGAACAGGATGGCATCTTTAAATGCGTCTGGTTGTATGGTGTCCTTGCGAATAATTCGGTTTAAATGACGGTTTAAACCCTCAAGATATTCTGGTACATATATGATCATATTAACCCAAATACTCACATTCATGTTATTTATTGTTAAATAAGCCCACACTGAACATGTAGCCGTTATTCCATCGAATGGCGCGGGCCACACTGGAAACACATTACCACTGTAAATAGGCTTGTATACAATCTATTGCTCAAATAGTGCCATATTGAACATATTTCTCACTCCAAATAGATTTATATTTATATACAGGCAGAAATGCTTACGTTATGCGTGGTTCTAATGCTGTGTTCCCTGAAGTCGTGCAACCGATAGTGTTGGATTTGTCAGCAGTAATATGTGAACGTTACAATGTGCAATCGTGCACACGGCTGGCGTACTGAAATATCAGTTTTACATTTCCAATGCTTTCAATTCCACGGGCGCATTATTCATGAAACTATAGTCCGAACTTCTCCAATAATCATTGACATGCATAAAGGATATATGTGTTGATGATGTCACGTGGTGCACACCGCTCACGCACACTGTCCAGTGGTTGTGTTTTCAAAGGACTCAATATAAGAATTTTATGAATAACTTCAATTTACAACCAGATGAATATTGTAAGTAAACGAGGGTGCTAACATAATTTAAAGAGTTCAGAATGTGCTTTGAAAAATATATTTCGAAATTCGAAGTTGAACATTGATATAATATTTGACAGCATCATTCTGATGATAATCCATAGCAAGCATACAATTTATTTTCATAAAAATTGGCCCCGATACAACGGCATCTTCAACTTATCGTCGTACAAATAGGTTCATAATCGACCTATAATATCCACATCACCACGGTAAATATAGGCTTGTATATAATCTATTGCTCAAATTGCTTATAACATTAACAGTTACCCACATGGTAGCGTTATATAAGGCATTAACCCAGACCGACACATTAACAGTTACTAACATGGTAGCGTTATATAAGACATTAACCCAGACCAACACATTAACAGTTACCCACATGGTAGCGTTATATAAGGCATTAACCCAGACCGATAGTGTCACAATGAACCAATTAAATTGATATTGAGCTTTAGACCACGAAGAACAGACTTGAATGCTTACATTCCACGTAATTCTAATGTCGTGTTGTCTGAAGTTGTGCAATCGACGGTGTAGGGTTTGTCAGCAGTAATATTTGAATGTTACATTCGTGCACACTGCTGGCGTACTGAACTATCTGTTTGACACACGTTATATATGCTTTTAATTCCACGGGCGAATTCATGAAACTATATTCAGAGCTTATCTTCGAATCATTGCCTTAACGTGTATATGTTGTGATGTTGCCACATGGTCACGTCGCTCATGTACATTGTCCAGTGGTTGTGTTTCCAAAGGCCTAAAACAATTGGCGAATAACAGAATTAATGGCGTCAATTTACAACCAGATGAACATTCTAAGTCAATGAGGTGTGCTAACATAATTTACAAAGTTCAGAATGCGTACTGAAACAAATATTTGGAAATTAGAAATAGAACGTTGATATCATATTTAACAACATCTGACGATAATCTATAGCAAAAAATGTAGAAAACCTCTCAGCTTCATTTGGCATTTGCGGGGATTTTTGAGAGAGGTCAGCTCATTCACACAAAATATTTGTTCTCTCTAATTCACATCCAAACATTCAGTCGACGTCCTGTTGACATAGACCTCGTGTTTATCGGCGTACTATTTAGTGTGGACTTAGTGTAATTGTAGGAAAGAACCCTCGTACAATACCCTTTCCATCGCCGAATGCTTCGAAATGATGGTTGGAATGCAAATGTGTTCAAAACCAAACTATTTTTACGGTTTCTTTATAAAGAGACGCGAAATAATGGTCGAATCTTTTAGATATGTTGATCAACACGTTCCAGATTGGCTCCTCCCGTTGAGTAACATACGCACCTCAGAGACCTCTTTAGTTTAAAGATGTGTCAGACATCACCATAGCGTGTATACTGTGGATAACCGCAACACCCACTGTTTAACCCTTTACCCAACAGAAGGGCCCTGTGCCAATGCATTCTCTTATATATGCGAGTCGACCATAGGTCGCCTCGCATATATAAGAGAATGCATTGGCTTAACACATTAAAAATTATAAAATTGTTAAAGAATGTAAGAAAAAATGGTAAAAAGTGTTAAAAAAGATTTTTTTTAGGCCAATGCATTCTCTTATATATGCCAGGCGACCTATGGTCGACTCGCATATATAATAGAATGCATTGGCACAGGGCATAACTGTAACCATCACAATGTGGTCAAGGAGCCGGTTCCAATGATATCCATATTTGTATGGTTCTATTGAGACACACCGAAGATATTTTAGGCTGTTGAAGCTTTATTTGGCCGGTTTTGGCCGGTTTGTAGGGTAAAGGGTTAAAAAGGGTGTACAATCTGACAGCAATAATGCAATTTGCTGCAACAGCTGCACTTCGAACAGTCTAAACCTTGCACATTCATTCTAATTCCCAACAATGGATGGGTTGCATGAATTGCCTGATAGTTTAGCGATTTGACCGACGCCCTCTTGTCTCGTAAGATTCACGTAGCTACTCCAATTGGATGCCAATATATATATATAGCTAAATTCTTTTCCCACAAACAACTTGTTATAAATAACATTGGTTACAATGTATAACACAGCTTATTTGGGTAATTCTAATGTTATATCTCAATGGATATACTAGATTGAGTGCGTACGTCCGTTTGTCTGTCCGATGACTCATACATTCGCTGCCGGCTCTAAACAATTTAAATGTTATACACACCTTACATATAAACGACTGCATGCTTTTAATGATATCCAGTAGCGCTTACCATTTTTCGTCATTAAGTTATAGTCAGATTTTTGATCTGTACCACTTGAAGTAAAACAGCCAGTTGTATTAACGTGCATTCATACCACTCGGTATGGAATAAACTGATAATTGTGGATATAGAACTCGAGGACAGTATCTAACAAGCCATCATTTCGTCGCGATTTTGGACATCTTCATGTACCAGCATTTGTCACACTTTTTGTTTTGTACAACCTAGCTTCTATGGCGTGTACGTTTACTTAAAGCCACATTGCGGTTTGCGTTCCAAAATACACATATTTGAAATTTTCCCCGTACAAATACATGAACTACCTTTATATGGGCATGTGTTGTCCCCGAAAAAAACGCATTGGCGTAATGAAAAATGCAACTTGAGAACACGGTGTTTGGGTGGCAAACAAACAACAGCCATGTGGGCGGCATGGAACAGAAAATAGCGCCCGTGTTATTCTATTGCTGATATGGTAGAAATAAACAGCGTGCTGTTAACTTATGTGCGATTGGTAGAAATAAACAGCGTGCTTTTAACTTATGTGCGAAATATTTAAAACAGCTGGGAAATGGCTGTATATTTCAGAGCGTATGAAGCCGATATATCACTAATTCGTGTATTTATCAACCTGTCTTATACCTCCTTCAAAATTTAATTTAATTTAAACTCCATGCCAATGTCCATCAATTTTATTTGTAACGCAGATCATCATCATCGTCATCATCATCAATATTATCATCATCATCATCATCATCACCTTCATCATCATCATCATCATCATCATCATAATCATCATCATCATCAATATTATCATCATCATCATCATCATCACCTTCATCATCATCATCATCATCATCATCATAATCAT
>CP136064.1:229048019-229272518 GCA_032622095.1 Siphonodentalium dalli
GTTGAACTATGGCATAGAAGCTCAACAGTCAACACTACAAGCCCAACTATTTCGTAAAGATACTGCTGGCTCAATGGATGAGACAGATCCAGTATCAGGTAACACAGGACTCTATGAAAGATTAAAACTTACTAAAGAAAGTAATTTTTTTGAAATGGAAGGTCCACTGAATCATGATCTATGTAAGATGGATAGGTATATTTTGAATCAAGTGGCAGTACAAATAAAATTATATCGGAATAGATCTAGTTTCTGTTTGATGTCTCCAGAGACCTCACCTGATTATAAAATTTCTATAGAAGACATTGCCTTCAAGGCTATGAAAATTAAATTGAATCCGGCAGTAGTCCTTGCACAAGCAGAAATCATGAAAAATATAAATGCAAAATACCCATTTATAAGAAGCGATGTAAAAATAATGACAATTGGTAAAGGACAAACTTCGTTTGTCTCAGATAATATATTTCAAACAATGAAACCCATTAAATTAGTTGTGGGCTTGGTTAACAGTGCAGCTATTTCAGGTAGTTACTCATTGAACCCATTCAATTAAAAAAATTATAAAGCAAACAGTATTGCAATTTATTCTGATGGGGTACCAGTCAATGGATCACCACTCAAAGTGAAATTCAATGGAAAGCAAGCCACATATATTCCTGGCTACACAAGCATTCTCAAATGGAAAGATGACATTTCCAATAACTCTGGTAGCCATATTGACCTCGATGATTATCCACGTGGATACACTATATATTGCTTCAAACCAGAACCAAACTATCCAAACCAGAGTTTTACCAGTTTAATAAGTCAAATACTCGTTTAGATATTCAATTTGATGAACCACTACCAGAAACTACTGCATGCATAATATATGGCCAATTTCCAGCATATTTTGAGATAACACAAAATAGAGATATAATTTATGACTGAACACGAAGTTAGAAAGTTCAAATGCATAAAAGCAGTCATGGAGTTAGCATGGTGGAATACACACAGCACTGCTCCATTCGTTTTCCCCACAAACATCTTAGTTGTTGGATGTACACAGTCAGGAAAAACACATTTCACAAAAAGTATTATTGAAAATATAGATGGAATGTTTACACAGCATGTGGATACTATTTACTACTGTTATAGTGCTGACCAACCACTATATGATGGTTTGGGAACCAAAGTAATATTTCATCATAAAATTCCTTCTGCTGAACAAATGGCTAGCTGGTTTGAAGACACATCCAAAAATAAGGTGATAATACTCGACGATCTTCTATCAGATATATCAGACAATAAGGAAAAATTATGAATCTTGTATTAGTTGAATCACATCATCTCAATGTAACAACGATAATTCTATCACAAAATATTTTCCCTAAAGGCAAATATATCAGGAGTATTTCTCTTAATTGTCATTATATACCTCTTTTCAAAAACAACAGAGACCAACAACAGGTTATGACCCTTGGTCGGCAAATATTCCCTAATAATTATGCTTTTTTCAAGAGCGCCTATTATAAAGCTACATCCACAACGTTTGGATATCTTATAATAGATGTGCATCCAAACAGAGAAGACGACTATAAATTGAGATCGAAAAATTTCCCTGGTGAGGACACAATTATTTACAGTGAGACTTAACCAGAACGATGAAGCTAACCAAGGAACAGAAAGCATTGCTAGAAACTTTACGACAACCATCCTATGTATGGCGAAAGCATGTGTTGAAATGTATAACCAAAAAGCATATAAAATTCATTATCGAATGTGTATTCAACATTCTTGGTGGAACCATCACTGTTGCAACAAAGTTCGTACATTTGTGGAAGAAATACAAGAAACAATTGAGACAACTGATTCGTGCTAAATTACATAAAGTACGACTCAATTTACTATCTAAAATTGTGAAGATTTTACCGACAATTTCTCAACTAATTCTCAATCACTTTATTGATGGCCAAAGAGATGGTATTGGTTCCAAAGTTAAAGTATGAGAAGATGAAAACAATTATATTTAACTTGGAGAGATCAAGAGCAGAAATGGAGAATGTGAAGTCAGAAAAAGAAACCAAAGAGCAACAACTACAGCAAATCTCAGATGAAAACACAAACAGAGAAGAAATAATGAATCCAAAAATGAATAATGTTAAACAAATCTTGTATGCAACAAATATTAAACCACATCATATGAATTATTCTGATGACACAACCCAGGATAATAATAGAGATAATTTATTAAAAACCCCAACTGACAACTCATTAAATGATCAAGAAGTATCACATATTGACAACAAAAATAGTGGGTTAAAAAAAGGTGGAAGAAATTGAAACACAATGTGTAATGTAAAAAAAAAGAAGAGCCAATGAGCAGTCATTATATACACCGCAATCACATGACCAAACTAAAATAGTGTATAAAAATTGTGGACACATAATTTTTCTTCATTTTATCAGACTCTTAAATAGACTTTAGACACTCATTATAAGTCTTATCAGCTCTCTGAGAATGGCTACAGAAACAAATCACAAACCATATAGAGGGAAGCATGATTATGATGATGAACCTAACATATCTGATTGGGAAACAAATTGGTTTCCAGGATGGCTAAAGCGGTATATACCTAAACTATATTGGACCAAAGAGAGAAAATTTCTAGTCTGTAGCATGGGTATATTGTTCTATTATTTCATTATTCATCCATATTTAACATGATTATATTCTATAACCTGTATATAACCTTCTATTTGTTGTAACATGTGTGTTTATTATTATGATACCATCATTAATTTATGTAAAATGTATATCATATTGTATTCAATGTAACATATGTATGTTAATTTGATTCTTATCAATGCTACAATTCAAATAAATATGGTACAGGTATTAAGTTGTTGTTTCATTCCAATCTCCAATGGGGAAATTCACTCGACATAATATGTAACTGTTTCTTGTTCATATTTCAAATTTGTGATCTTTCTCATGTGTTATGGATTGGAACAATATTATAGACAAGCTATATTCTGAAATTAATTCTGAGGACTTAGCTCGTGTTGAAAATGTTACAGATGAACAATTCCTAAATAATCTGAGAGAGATAACTGTGAATTATGACCAACAACCGACCACAACCCATTTGTCAACGGGGGCACAGAACACCAAACAGTTTAAATGTGATAAATGTGAGAAAAGTTATTCATGTCATGGAAGTCTTAAGAGACATACATCTACTATACATGATGGTGCTACTTACATTTGTGATATATGTTCCGGGGCTTACAAATCTTCATATACTCTGCAAAGACATAAGAAAAATATTCATAATATTCAGAAGCGAAAGATAAAGGATTCATTGGGAACAAAACGCAGTAAGACTGGCCAAAACACAGAATCAGTGAGAAACATACAAGATGAAGTTATTGCTTCAACATCTTCAGGACAATCTGATACACAGGAAAAAGATAACAATATGTTAGAATCCCACACCAGTAAGAAGATATCAGCTCTTGGTGGTTTGGCTAAAGTGTATGAAATTGAACCTGAACTGAATGCCACTGAATCCAGTGATTTAATAGTATTTTACTCTAAATTCTACACACAGATACTTTCAATTCTAAAGGACAACTTATACAACAAGTCTGGAATAAAATGGTATTTGAATTCAAAAGTTGTTATGATGAGGATGAAACTCGATGAAGAATTAGAAACATGTCATACACATATCAGAAGTCAAATATATGCCTGTCATCATGTACATGAATTATGTAATGAGCAATTTGATGATGCTTTCCAGAAAATGTATCTATCATTCACTCAGTTTCTTTTCAAAGGTAGTGGTTGGAGGTTAAAAATCATAAATTCTCTTGAGATTTGTATTGCTGTTTATAAACCATTGGAAGATTCTAGGTTCATTCCAACACCCAAGAAATTGGCTCATAGTGCTTCACTCGTACATATTGTTAACACTGACAATTTATGTTTTGTATATTCAGTTTTGGCAAGTTTACATCCTCAAAAACATGCTAAGAACAGAGTGAGCAATTATGTTGACTATTTAAAGAATCTGAATTTGAATGGTTTAACATTTCCATTAAAGTTGAATCAGATTGAACAATTCGAAAAACAAAATGATTTGTCTGTGAATGTATTTGGATATGAAGACTAAGAAATTTTCCCTTTACACATCACTAAAAACATTTTCTCAGAAAATATGAAATTGGTTAATTTACTTTTACTCACTAATGACGAAAAAACAATGTGTAAACAATTTGGACAGATTTCTCTATTCATCTTTTAAAAGAAAGGGTGTAAGACACTATCATACCTGTCCATTTTGTTTGTTTGGGTTCACCACTAAGGAAATTAAAATCAGACATATGTATGATTGTAGAAATTACAAAATGCAAAAAGTAACACTTCCTTCAGAGAATGATAAAATATTACAATTCAAAGATTATGGGAAGCAAACTAGAATCCCGTTTTGTATCTATGCAGATTTTGAGTGTTTTAGTGAACCAATAAGCGTGTGTAAACCAAATCCTGGTAAGACATGAACAACAGCATATTCAAATTTGATCCCTTGCAGTTATGCTATCAAAAGGGTGTGTAGCGAAGATGAATCATTTACCAAAGAAACTTATGTATATAAATCTGATGAAAACTTGGTTGAACATTTTCTTCACACCCTCATTGAAGAACAACATGAAATACGTTCTATATTAAATGATGAAAAACAAATGGTTATATGTGCAGAGGAAGAGAGAATATTTCAAAATACAAAATATTGCCCATTATGTAGAGTTAAATTCACAGAAGAAGTAAAAAAAGTTAGAGATCATTCGCATCTCACCGGGAATTTTTTTAATGCACTTTGTAATAGGTGTAATTTGCAAAGGAAACCACCTAAATTCATACCAGTAATTTTTCACAATTTAAAAAGATTTGATGCTCACATAATATGTCAAGCCATTGGATTGTTTAAGCAGGAAGACATTTTCTGTATTCCAAGCAATATGGAGAATTATATTTCATTCTCATTGGGTAATTTAAGATTTATTGATAGCTATCAGTTTTTGAATGCATCATTGGCAAATTTAGTTGAAAACCTAAAACAGGAAACTGGATATAATTTTCACTTTCTTAACCCTTTGAACCCGTAACACCGATATTTAGGTGCAAACGAACCGTGACTATATCCCGTAACACCGATATTTCGGTGCAGCGACGACATGATTCGGTAGCAAATTTATATATAGTATAACGAGCGTCTGACCCACTGATTTATATTTAAATTGCCCCCACATATGTCAGCGGCGCCCATGGTGCGTATGGAATGGTTGACCGCTAGTATCGGGTAGAAATATATGCGCATGCGCATAGCATATAATCTACAAAAACATACGATATTTTAAGCGAACTATGCCGCTATATTTACGGCATATCATTTCGTGTTCCCCGTGTGTGTACAGAACAGACGTAATTTAGACACACAATTTCAGTTTAAATTACCCTCGTGTATATTAACCAGTGTTCTGCTACATATGGGGAAGGGTCTATCGCATATGAAGTTGATTTATTCGCGCATGCGCAGACTAGCGCAATGACAAATAAATGGTTTATAACGTACTTATACACGACATACCCACTAATATATATATTTAAATTGGCCTATTGAAGTCAGTGCTGGCAAAGGTGTCTATATGGATTGGCTGCCCGCTAGAAATGGCTAGGAAAATATGCGCATGGGCGCGGACTATTATTCATTTTTTTAAATGCGTTTAAGTTAAATGTGGCGCTATATATGACATTTTGTTGCATGTTTCACATGTTAGTATAGTAGACACAATCTAGACAGCTTACTTGAACAATGGGGCCACGATATGTTACGGGAAATTACGTTGTTTCTGGTCTCTGTAATATCAGTCTCTGTTGTGCCACATGCAGCAAAAAGTCTATCGCATATCAAGTTGACTTACTCGCGCATGGTCAGGTATATCTTAATTTCACATTAGGATAATGGTTGCATCGAAACGCAATTCGCTGATGTATAATTACAACGTTATAAGCTAGAATTCGTTTATCCTGCAAATTTCGGGTAGTTGCCTAGTAACCGTTTCTAAGGCGAGATCGGGTGGCAAAGTCTCCCGATCTTACAATGATCAGTGGTCCGTGCATGCATATATCATGCCTGCACAGTTTCAGATAGGTGTCCCCTTTCAACATAACCAACACCATGCGACTAGACACTGTCTAAATTAAGGCAAAACATACCACTGAATGGTTAGTGCAATTATGTCATTCGATCAGTTGTGGTATTTGCTTAGCAACCGTTGCTACCCTTAAATGGGATATTTGGTTCACTATTCTGGTCGGGTATATCTCAAATTTCACGTTAGGGTAGAACCTGCATCAAAAAACGCAATCACTAGGGTTGAATTACGACGCTATAAGCTATATATTTACATTTTCCAGTCAATTCCGGGTAGTTGCCTAGCAACCGTTACCAAGGAGTTACCGCGAGGCAAAGTCTCGCGATCTTATAATGATCGCTGATCCATGGGGGACAAACCTGTAAAGTTTCAGACCGGTGTCGCAATTTGAACATAATCAACACCATGCTACTAGAAACTATCTAATTTAAGCGGACATACCACTGGGAGCCCCGGGTCAGGGTGTCGATCACTGTGGGGCGCCAGGGTTCAAAGGGTTAAAAATGATGGTTTTACAGACTATCAATGTCAATTGCTATGTAGAAAAAATGTTTAATCGAAAAGTAGTCAGCAATTCAAAGAAAACGAATTACCATCAAAAGAATTTTTCTACAACAAACTTACTGATGAACACATTTCTGATAATGATTATGAACATGCTCAAAAAGTTTGGAATGAATTCAACATGACAACTTTGGAAGAATTTCATGATATATATCTCAGAACTGATGTATGCCTGTTGGCTTGTTTCGAAAAATTTAGAGATATGTGCTTGTCTTTCTTCAAATTAGATCCTTTATTCTATTATACAGTTCCTGGACTAAGCTGGAATGCTATGTTGAAAAAAACTGGTGTCAAGTTAGATCTTTTAACAGATTATGAAATGTTTATTATCTGTGAGAAAGGTAAACGAGGAGGTGTTGCCTGTATATCACATAGGTATGCTAAAGCTAATAATCACTTGATTCCTGATCAATATGATAGTAAACCTTCAAGCTATATAATAAATTGGGACATGAATAATCTGTATGGTTGGGCACTCAGTCAAAAATTACCCAAGTCAAATTTTGCATGGTTGAGTGACGATGAGATTGCAAGCCTGGATATAAACGATCTCGGTGATGATGATGATATTGGATATATTTTAGAAGTATCATTGGAGTATCCCCCAGATTTACATGATGAACATAATTGCTACCCCTTGGCACCCGAACAAATAACTTGTAAATTCGATGAATTATCACCCTTATCACAGCACCAATGGGAACACCTACATTCTTTGGGATATGCTCCTACATTGGGTGAAAAATTGACTCCAAATCTCAATGATAAGCAAAATTATGTGGTTCATTATAGAAATTAAAAATTCTATTTAGAAATGGGAATGAAAATGATAAAAATTCATCGAGGAATTAAATTTGAACAGTCAGCTTGGATAAAACCATACATTGATTTCAATACATCTAAACGAGCTCTGGCAAAGAATGACTATATTAGAAATTTCCATAAGCTCTTAAATAATTCCATATTTGGAAAAAGTATGGAGTCGCTGCGCAAAAGACGTAACATAACATTAATTCATCAGGAAAAGAAGTTAAAAAAATATATTTCCAAATCATCTTTCATGAGTTTCAAAATTTTCAATGAAGATCTTGTTGCTGCAGAGTGTCAAAAAGTTAACCTCAAAATGTATAAGCCAGTTTATGTTGGTATGGCAGTTTTAGACTTATCTAAACTACTCATGTATCAGTATCATTATGGATATGTGAGACATATTTACGGTACAAAGGCTCGTCTGCTGTTTACTGATACAGATTCATTGGTGTACAAAATAGAAACCGAAAATATCTATCGAGATATGAAGTTTAACATGCAATGTTTTGATACAAGTAATTATCCAACTGATCATGATCTTTATTCAGAAAATAACAAGAGTAAGGTGGGTATAATGAAAGATGAAAGTATTGGTGTTCCCATTTCAGAATTTGTTGGTTTACAGGCAAAAACATATTCATATTTATATGGTAATAAAAGCAAGCAAACTGCTAAAGGAATACCAAAAAGTTCAAAGTTGAGACATGAACAATATTGTGAAAGTCTATTTAATGATAATATGTGCATGACAAAATCAAAACGCATTTTGAATAAAAAACATCATTTGTTCTGTGCCACAGTTAGCAAGAGAGCACTCTGCTCTTTTGATTCTAAGAGATATGTCTTAGAAGATGGTATTTCTACATTGAGTCATGGTCACTGGCGAATAAATGAAAGTTGTTTTGAATAGTAATTGTTTTCAGAGAATGTTTTTGTTACATTGTATTTTGATTAAACATGTATTTTATGTTTTGATTTATTTATACAATATCATTGCTATCTAAAAAATTAATTATTTGTTTGCTTATTTCATTTCGAATAAATACATTGCTCACCAATTTTTTGTTTGATCCTCTTCTGCGGATGAAGCCGATGATGACGATTCAATAATCTGGGCTATTCTTCTCTTTCTCTGAAATAGAAGAACACTCACTTAATTTGGACATGCACATAGTTAACTAGATAGAATATGAGAATATGATTTCAATAAATAATATGTATTAATTCAAAAACTGAGAGCTTTCTAATGAATGGCAACAAGCCATATTTCCCTTATCCAGATGTGCTGATTTATGATAATATACAACCCCTGATATTTACACTTTATTATATATATATACAAAATTGATGATATGATATACTCAGATAAAACTTTAAATTATCTGATCACTTTCAAAAAGTAAATTTACTACTCTAATGTCTTTCATAGTGTGTACTTAGCGTATAATAAAATGAGACTTACAGTAGTTTCCGTTACAACTTTTCTCGCCATAGACGCCAAAGTTGGGACTTTATTCTTTATTGCAGTGAACTGAAATCAATAAATAAAAATAATACATTTTAATGGTCAAACAATATCCATCAACAGTCATAAATTGCATTAGAAGCTATCTTACCTAATTACAATCAATTTATCGATACTTCTTATATCGTTATATACATTGTAAAAACAATAATAAAACCAATAAAAACAATTTCCCAAATGGTACACATGTGAAGAAAAAAATAAATATATATATATATATATTAAATAAACAAAAAATAACAACATACCTTTTCTTCTCCTTTTTTTTGTTCTGGATCCATATCTGCACTTGAACATGCAGTCTATAAGAAGAGCATAGTGAAAATATATTCATTAAAGCCTGTTATTGTTTTTTCAAAAATAAATAAATAAAATGCACTCATGTAATAATCGGTTTTGTGAGCATTATAATTATGCACCATATAGTTACATTGAAGTCATACAAACATAGAACATGTACCATAGACAAATTAATCCCAACAATTAAGCAAATAAAACAGATATTTGCATAGCATGAAACAGAACAGAGTGTTCAGCTTTATATCATTTTTTTTCTTCAATATAGTATAAATAAAGAGCGTTTGATTCAAGTGTTTTTGAAATATTTAAAAACATGTTGGAAGTGTTGAGTGATCAATGAAATATTATTTGAAGAAAATAAAATGATATAAAGTTCAGCTTATGATATGGAAAACAGAATACTCACTGTGTTTTTTGATGCAATGCATCTCAGTTCACCTGATTGTATTGGAACAGCAAGGTTTATTCTGGCCTGTATATTAAAACAAAAACAAAATATTGCTTAGTACATATATATAAGTAACAACTTTGTATGGTGTATTAATTCCAATCAAGCATATATTTTGTATAGAATTGAATAAAAAAAAATATAGAGCATTCATTGTTATTCTATTCTTGATATGAAGAATAAAGAGCGTTTATCAGCGTCTATGAAGTATATGGGAAAAGAAAAAATGAATATTTCATGCATTTGATTATTGTGAAAATAAAACATTTAAAAAAAAATAATATTTAAGTAAACAATAACAAACAACAAATATGTTAAATATTTTTTTTTAAATTATCAAGATATAAATAAACTTACAGCATTGTCATGCGGCCGTCTTGGCTCGACAGCTTGATTGGGACCCACGACAAAGTTGCATTTGGCCTGTTGATAGGGAAAAAAGAACAAAATAAAACACCAATTTTATATATATATATAAATACAACAACAATGTTTATTATTTGATATTAACTAAAAAATAGATATTTATTCTCATTCTAAAATTTGAGCTACAGTTTATTTGACATTGCAAACTGTTAAGAGTTATCCCCCATCGCTACGCTGAGCAGTGAGGGCACTGTTTGCACCGGTACAGGAACTGTTCATGGAACAGGAAGTGCAATTATCGATAAGCTTGTTCCGAGTTTACAATCGAGCAGACCCGGATATTTTTAATTGCGTAGTTGCAACAATAATGATGTGCTCGATAATTTTAGTCGTTATATTCACAGTTTTGGTTGCAAATGTGTCTTCTGAGACTTGTTTTGCAGAGGGTATTGTTTATAGGTGTACGTCACGGATTGAAATTGAAAGTGACCAACTAGATATGCATGTTTTGATTGTGGAAAATGCACAGAAAGAAGTCGGCGCTGATTTGTTGATTGCGAGGAAATTTCTCCCGAAGATCATTAATTTGCTTGGTGACGACATCAATTGCGGTGATTTGGCAGAGTCTATCGAAGATTATGAATTAACAGTAAAGGGGGAGTATGTCAAAATGTAAGTACTTTTATTTTATCATTTTTAGGAGGATGTTAATTGATAGATTTTTGTTTATAATAAAGGTATTTGTTATTTTTGTTTTCATATAAATCTCTGCATCAAATATTTATGAGTGTTACGTTGTACAGTATTGAAAACAATACACATTTATCTGTCTGTTCGGTTAACGAATTTATATATATATTTTTTTCCATTTTAATGTTGATTTTATTTAGACAAAACGCTCTTTATTGTTTTACTGAAAAAAGATTTGTTTATTGTGTTGGAGGTTAGACGCTGAACTCACAAAATAGATTTCTCGCAAGATGTCAGCAATATGTATGTTATGGTGGCTTCGGACTCTAGTGGTAATACATTCAATCACTTCATGTAGTTACTAGCTATGAACAAAACAAGTGTCCAATGACACTGCAGTGTATTTGCTGTTCGGTCGCGGTGTCAGAATTTGTAACTGCAGTTGAACACCACGGCCGAGCGGCAAGTACACCATGGCCGAATGTCAAGTACAACGGCTGAGCGGCAAGTACACCATGGCCGAATGTCAAGTACAACGGGGGGGGGGGGGGGGGGGGGGGCCCAAATGGCATGTACACCGTGGTTATATTTCTGGTTTGTATTGTCTTTTTTTTCATTTTTTTCATTTTAATGATTGTAATAGTACACAACTATGATAAGTTTATTTATTATTTTTTGTTTTTGTTTACAGACAGCTACTGTTAAGTTGATATCGACCTTGTTGTTGCCATCGACCATGCCTGGTGATACAATGCCATCCACCAGAACATTCAGAACCATATCAACCACAACTGAAATTCCGACATCATCAGTTGTTGACTTGGATTCAGAGAAATCTACATTGGGTAGTGCCATTACTGTTTTACAAGGTAATTACATTGTTTTCAATTTGTTTTTTTATTCTCATCGAGAAAACATTTCGGTTAGACTTGAAATGTGTTTATAAAATTCTAGACGAACACTTTGAGATTATCTGATTACAACAACAACATCTATGGCTCATGTGGTATGAAACAGTAACTTTCACTACAATTGTAGTCAACATTTGTAATGCTACTGAAATTAAACCGGGGTTGATCTTTTACATATATTGCCTAAACTACAACAGACACTGAGTCAATTAATTGATGTGTATTTATGTTTTTATTGTAGTTAAACATGCATCGCTAGTCATTTGCGGTGGTGTGACAACCAAGTTCCACGATACAGCATTAAAATTGTGCACACATGAATGTTTTTGTTTTTGTTTTTTTCAAATTGTGTGCACATGAATGATTTTTAGCATTGTCTTTAATTACAGGACCTTGGGATGTAGTAAATTACATCATGATCTTGATGACATCCATTGTCGGAGCCCTAATGATTCTAATGATTATATGCATATGTCAACGAAGGAGAAGAAATCGAACCACTATTAATCAAGCAGATGATTTATAAAATGTACACTATGAGATACCGCTACAAAGCAGTCATTATGATTAATATTTTTCTTTAAAGGTCCACTTATTTTTTCAAATTAATTCCCATATTACATTATATAAAATAATTTGGAATTGAATATATAATTTGAAAGAGAAATACCCCAACAACAAATTGTATTATCAACTCAGTCAGTATAATAAAATTGGTCAATGCATGGTGATTAACTCTATATATGTCTATTAATGATAGAGTTGCTCCTCCTTTACCATTGATAAAAAAAAATGAATTATGTTACATTCTGATATCTGAAAGAGATACAGCTGTTTCAAATACGACGAATGCTAATCATATTTTATGTCATAGATTGTTATTAAAATCGAAAAATTAAGTGGACCTTTAATTGATGTTTCTATTTCAGTTCATCTTTTCTTGCTAATTTAATCTAATGCTATTATTCTGCATTTTTACTTTTTAAAATTAAAACAAATGTTATTAGTTAGTGTAATAATGACAGTTAGCATTGTTTGAAATTTCAGGCTTCCATAGGCATATTAAATTAGAATTTTCTTTAATTATGGAATTAAATTAAAGAAGAAAAGTTAAAATAATATATACCACATTAAAACCATAAACAAACAAAACAAAATGATTAGATAAGATATTTGTACATTTGTATAAAATAGCAAGATAAGCATGATCTGTTCTGTTGGTGTATAAATTGATTTAGCTTTATTATTTTTTATTTTTTTTGGTCTATTTTTTTTTTTTTTGTGCTGTCATTATGGTATTGATTGCAGTTGTACAACAAGTGGAACAACTATTGAGAGAATTTGTGAGGACCTTTACAATAAATATGACTAATCAAATAAGAAAGAACATGAATATGAATAAAATGAAGCATTATAGGCTATACAAATATATCAAAAGAGTTTTGAATCCTCCTAGAAGATCTAATAGATGTAGGAAATCTCCAGAAAGATATGGTTACAATTAGACTTACCTTATTCTCAAATTCTGCCTCCAATTCAGCCAGCTTTATGGTGGCTTCATATAATTCACCAAAGGCAAGTGGCAAATCTTTATATTCATCATAAGAAAAAGATAGAGTCTTTCCTTACGATGCATCATTAAGATGTACCCATGTTTTGTTGGCCCACCTATTTAACTTCAGATATTTATTATTTCCAAAGTGCATACGATAGTAAGCATCACTGCCTTGCTGTATGAATTCCAGGGTTCTATTTGGTGCCATTTTGGAAAATATAAATTTTGATAAATTTTGAAAACAAATTTGAAGAGAGAATTCCGTACTGATTCTAAATTAAATTGAGACCATATATAGTTTTGTTTGATAATTGAAGGTACGTGTCCTTAAATTATTATCGACCAATCAATTGGACACACGTGACTATTAGCCACCTAAAATTTCACGTGGTCATTTTGTTTTGTTGAATGTTTGGGGAGGTGACAGACATTTGATAACCTTTGTCCAATCATGTAGATACACATGATATCTCCGAAACAGATGTTGTCCAACACATGTGGTCAGACTTCATGAATAATTATTTCTTTATAGTCCTTTAATCATGATTTGAATTCTTAACAATATTATTCCTGCGTGGAACCTACCCACCCCAATTAATTATTTTTTTTTTGCTGAATATTCATGGTGACAGTAAATTGAGGGACTTTCCATCCTCCATAATCTGTAGAGTGACGTGTAAGAATTTGAATTTCTATGTCACATGAGGTGAAGCCTCTATTCAAATTAATCGACATCACACACTTCCTATTGTAAACTCCATTGATTGAACGTTCTGATAATGGCCGTTATCCACTTATATGCTGGGTACACATTATTCATTGACCATTCAGTGTTTTGATTGAGATTATTATCTCATACAAGTGCTGTACCGGTGTTTAACATAAATGGTAATTTATTTGATGACCATTCTACCTAACAGACATTATTTACCTGGGGCTATCATGTGTTTGAGATTAATATCTCACATGTGTTGTCATTTCTGCATTTTAACATCCATGTTGGCCCTAGGTTATGAAATGTCTGTCACCCATATTTCATGTTATACCAGAGAGAGAAAAACTTCTTTAATCCATGTACATCATGTTTATCTAGCTTTGTATAGTTAGTATCAATTTTAAGTTGATAAAGTAATACTAATATGAAAAGGGGTACAATTACATTATTCCAGATCTATAGTATTGTCAATTTGACATGTTTTTGTTTATTATTGTGAAATATAAAACTTATTGATAAGAGTTTGTACATAAGGTGCTATTTTTTTTTTTAAAAGAAGAGATTTTAATCTCTAATTCTTACTGTGATTTGCAAGATATGTTTCCATTTCATCAAGTCTATTTTGATACATTCACACATGCATCATTTATTGTGATTTACACATTTTGCCTTCATTCCAAAATCTTTTATAAATTCTGTCATTTCATTAAGTCTTTTTTTGATACATTGAGACATGTACATCATTTATTTTTGATACATATTATGGTTGGGGTTTACATGTCTTGTCTTCATTTCCAAAATCTTTCATTAATCCTGCCATTGCAATTTACATATCTTGCCTTCATTTAAAACTGCTATTTTTTTCATAAATCCTGTCATTTCATCAAGTCTCTTTTGATACATTCACACATGCTTCATTTATTGTGATATATATAACACATTTTTGCATTCATTCCAAAAAATATTTCATAAATCCTGCCATTTCTTCTAGTCTATTTTGACACATTTACATGTGTATCATTTATTGTGATATGACACATTTTGCCTTCATTCCAAACTGTGATATATAACACATCTTGTCTTCATTCCAAAAACTGTTGTACATTTTTTTTCTCCACTGGATTCCATGCATTTCATCAAGTCTATTTTTATATATTCACACATGTTTCATCTTGAATTAGTGCTTTGAGTTGGTATGTTTTGTCTATTTACCTTACAAGTCCAGGTGTGAGGGTGTCTGTGTGTGTGATTGTGTGTAATTTGATCAAATATCAACAAAAAGTGTCATATTTAACTCATTTCATCTAATTCCATTCCAAATCCATGTTTACACACATTTCATGTGTTCCATAACTTATTTGATCTAGAAAAATTTGATTTCAATCTTTTTGTTTTATACTTTGGACACTAGTGTAAGGTTGAAACAATTATTGTTTTGATTTGTTATGGACCCCTTTTAGGATCAGCCTCTCTCCTGGAATCCAGGGAATTGTAATATATGACACAGTTTTCATCTTGAATTAGTGCTTTGAGTTGGTATGTTTTGCCTATTTACCTTACAAGTCCATGGGTGAGGGTGTCTGTGTGTGTGATTGTGTGTAATTTGATCAAATATCAACATAAAGTGTCATATTTAACTCATTTCATCTAATTCCATTCCAAATCCATGTTTACACACATTTCATGTGTTCCATAACTTATTTGATCTAGACAAATTTGATTTCAATCTTTTTGTTTTATACTTTGGACACTAGTGTAAGATTGAAACAATTATTGTTTTGATTTGTTAGACCCCATTTTAGGACCAGGCCCTCTCCCCTTTTAAAAACATGATCTTGTGTTAAATCTATCAAGTCTGATTTATGAGTTTTCATTAAAATTTGAAGTGTTGTTTGATAAATAAGTAGATCATGCCATGAACTTAGGGTTTTCTTTGTTAATTATTCACATGTAAGATGTTTATTTGATGTTAGTTCAGTTTTCTTTTACAAATAATTTTTAATATGAATTTTTTGTTAGTATTTACTTTCTTTGTTACTGTGGGTTTATTTAATCTATTTGTGTTGGTGAATATCTCAGGAAAATTTACCGTTTTGCTTGATTTGCTTGGATTGTCACATTGAACATTTAATCTTCTGTTCAGCTATGTCCAACATTTTACACGTCATGTTGAATTTCTGGATATGGAATTATGCAAATGTTCCATCCGATACGATCAAATGTAACTGCTGTTGTTTACAAACTCTTGGAATTATGCAAATGTTCCATCTGATACGATCAAATGTAATCGCTGTGTTTGCAACATGTGGCTAGGTTGTAAAAGCCGTGTTGCAGTGTTATAACTTACAATACTACTGCTGGCTATAATCATGAACTATATCCGAAACAAGTAAATGGAATTGATTGTGTAGATAGCGACGTGAATTGAGGTTTTCCGTGGGGGGGGGGGGGGGCACCTCGAAATTTTAACTCTCCTTCAACCTCACCGAACCCCCAACGGAAAATATCACCTGCACCAGGTCCTTTGGGTTGTAACTTACTAACTGGTACCTCAAGCGTCCCGGCTGTTGGCAGTTTCCAACCTGACGCCCCATGAGGTTGGGTGTTACTTTTTGTCTCAAACCTTGTTATGTACCTAACATAACATCGATAAACCCGAATATGTTACTAGATTGAACGGGAAGCCATTCATTAAAATCAAATGGTATTTTTTGGCAAAAGGTACGCAAACTCGCACACGGATGCATTATTTCCAATCGATTAGAAAAAAACAATATTGTTGACAATTACGTTACAGTGTCTCAAGTTGTGTGGTATAGCGTACACTGTGTAGGAACTGTTACATCGGAAATCGTTCTATCGCCGGTTTGTGATGGTTCTTGCCTGATTTGTGACGGTTCTTGCTGATCGAAATTATACATTTTCACGACTTTTTGACAGTTAAAACGCAATTTTGAGGCATCTAGGTGATAATTCGATTAGTTATTTTCGATCCCATAACAATCTGTGGCACCAATGAGCGTGTTAATAACGAAAAATTCTTTGTGCGAGTCATAACAACGACAAGAACCGCGAATTTTGATTATTGTTTGGGTTCTCTCCTGATCGAGTCGGTTCTATCCCCATTAATCGTTCTATACGGGTAAAACTATTGCTAATATTTGCCATGGTACATGGTTCAAACTGACAATTTTGTGAAAGTATACAAAGATAAACACAACAAACTATGCATTAAGTTGAAATTTGCACCACTTGTCATCAATGTTGATGAATTACACTGCCTTCCTATGCTTATTCAATAACACGTGTTACGCCTATCAAAATTGACGAAGTCGCCAGCTAGTTTGAAAAATAACGCACATTGTACGCCAAACATTGGCATGAGTCAATAGCCGGTTAACTGTAGTGAAATTTCATGGCACTGGAGCGTAGACTTCGGAAAGCGCGAGCGTAAACGGGATGTTAGAATTTTACATTCCACCAGTTGACCAGTGCCTGAGTTCTAACTTGACAGTTTAATGCACCCGAAGTTCCGAACAAGTCCATAATATGTATTTAAATAAAATAAAATAAAACATTTGATGAAGTGAAAACAGTTTAATTATGTCACATGCCTTTGACTTACTAGTAGTCGCTCCGAACATGCAAAATCACCCCTGGACAACTGACCTTGACTTGGTAGTCAGGCATCCTCAGGGATAATCCGTAAACAAGTAAATACCGGTACTAATACTAAACCTTTAACTTTGACTCAATCAGTCAATGGAAGTTTTACAAAACCATGTGACCATTATTCAAAAGAGAACAAGTGAAGTTGACCCCATAATTATGAAGATGACCCAATAAAAAGATGACCCGACGCGAAGTCGGCCCCGATGATTAGATGGGCATTGAATTTTCCCAAATTTTCTTTCCAATATAATCTGATCATAGTCTAGTTATTTATCATTTATACAGTGGCCTAATGTATTACGTTACTGTGCTGAAAATTTTGGTGTAATGTTTTCGAATTTATATCAATAAAAAAAATAAAGAATGATTTAAAAAAAAAATTGTCATTCATGGGGGGGGGGGGGGGGGGAGTTAACATGGGTCAACTTTTCCCGATACAGATATCAAAATACTAATATACCTATGTCAGAAGGGAAAATACTCAAAACCAGCAATGGTACTAATATAATGAGTAGTAACACATTTTACATCATTCATGGTGGATCACTCACTGCTTAGTATATATACATGTACCTAATTTGAGGTTATTAATGCTGAAATGGTCACTGTCACCCCCTTTCGTTCAGTTGGGTACCCAGCTTTTGTCAAATTTACAGTTGGGTACCCAGAGAGTGATTTAATTAGTGATTGCCATCAGTTGATTGCGAAAGTTGAACCTGTTATAAATGTGTATACTTGTTTATATATGAATTATGATGTATATTCATCGCGATGCTCCATACTAATAGCAGAGAAGAATTGTATACATAGGACATATCAGATCGACTGCTCATAAAGCTGGGTACCAAACTGTAATTTTTTGTAAAACCTGGGTACCCAACTGAAATTTTTAAAAAGCTGGTACCCAACTGAACGAAAGGAGGACCAGTGACCATTTCTCCCGCCATGAAATGGTTAAGTAGACCTTCATTATTTTTTTATATTGTCCTGACCTGTCAATTACCCATACAAAATGATCAGATGCATCCTTGCCAGAAAAGTTATTGTTAATCTCACTCTGTGTAGACAGAAGTGGTTGACCCAAGTCCCAGGTATATGAAAATAGTTAACAGATCTTTGGTATCTATCTTGTTGACTGTCAGAGTACCGGTATACATACACATAACAAGCATTGATATACAATAATACTGTATTCTCCTGTTAATGATGTGCCATACATACATCTATACATTTACTGTATTAATTTATGAGAAATGAAATTTTTTTTTTCTTCAAAAATACACGGTCTTTCGATCATTGTTTATTGGTTGATTATGTTCACAGTACACAGTACACAGTACCGATTCTTCTGAATATATATGCAGCATTTTAAACTAATGGAATTCATGTCCTAGTTTACGGCTGTTACATATGTACATTTCTGGACACGTAATTCAATATTGTTCCATCTGACAATTTTAATAGGTAATCTGTTTATACTCATTCTTAATTCTCCGAGTGTTATTAAATATTTCTCATTCAAAATATTCAAAAATAAATATTGTGTTAAATATGTGATAAACATTACCTATACTAGAGCCATATTCAGACTAGTTTCCCAATTAATTCTAAAACTGCTGATAGTCAGCCATCTTAACCCTTTCATGAGGGGAGTCGCACTGATGCAGATCATGTGCCATGTGCATTCTCTTATATATGTGAGGCTCCCTATGGGAGACCCGATTGTTTAGGGAGCCTCGCAAATATAAGAGAATGCACTGGCTTAAATTATCTATGTAAATATTGTTAGGTTAATGTATTCTCTTATATATGCGAGGCTCCATATGGGAGACTCGCATATATAAGAGAATGCTATGGCTTACAAGGTAATTTATTTATTTAATACAAAGCATATTAATTAAATGGAATTAGAATCTTTGTCCATTCAACCAGTTTATTGCCAATTGGGGGGGGGGTAAATGTGAGATAGAAAATTAGATCACACCTGCTCCCTACTTCCTGCCCACCCCATCATGAGTTTTGGATCAACTCTAAAGAAGAGGTGTCCATTTGGATATGTCAAATATGGTTGATTACATGTTTGAAGTGTAGGAACGTATGCAAATGTTGGTCTAAAACGACAAATTCCCCACTATTAAATTGTTGTCAAATCAAACTAAGATAACAATTTCAACATATTGTTGGTGTTAAAATTCAAACCAATCTATTCTAAGATAAGAAATTTGTAACTGTTGAACATTTTGACCAAAGTTGGGGATTGACACAAATTAAGCACCCCCTCCCCAAGTCCCCCACCACCAATCACGTCATAACCTATCAATGATTTAGTTGAACGTGATTTCATAAGTTATATTCATGTCTGGACGACAAACATGTGTAAATGTCCCTCAGGCGGACTTCAGAGGAGGAAATATGATGGCGCTGGCATTGAAATATTGTCACACCTGGATCTTTCAATAATGCCTAGATTAAAGACATATGATGTACTTGTTTGGGTGGGGCAAACTGATCAGTTAGTAACCAGGCGCTAAGCCAACTGGAAGAATGTAGCTTTCTACTAGCATCGCCGAAAATCTGAAGCAAATAAACCCTACCACCCCACAGAAAACATCGTATGAACTAGGCTTAATTGTAAATATTTACTACTAGATTCGGGACGCATCTATCGGCGATAAACTAACGAAAACGATTTCGCCATCGAGAGTGACTGCATTTAATTAATATATAAGAATGACGGTGCGTTTTGTCAATTTGGATATAATATTTGTAAAAATTACTACTTTGAACAGTATTATTCTCCATTTATACCGGAGTGTGTCACATCACTTTAAGTAAATGAATATAACATCTCATACTCTCCTGAGAGTAGATTTATACTACCATTGGTCATTTATATAGGCGGGCATGATTATGATACTATACTCATCGGGACTTTAAATATTTTATTTCTGCCTATTAATGTCACTTAATCTCCCGTATTAGGTATGTATTGTCTTATTTCTTAATATACCTGTTCTATTATGCAAATTACATAAGCTACAGTCATTATCTGGTTTAAAATGTCAGATACACAAGACGATTTTCGGACCCAAGTGCAGAAATCGTTCGAATAAATCTCATGGACAGAACCGTCACAGCCATGATCGGTTTGAAATAGAACCGTAACACGCACCCGTGTTGATTACGAGGTCACAGCTCCCAATTATCAACCCCTATCGGGATACTTTCTCAGCTATTTTACAGAAGAATAACACGGGTACACTTTATAGTCAGTGTTTGTCTTCAGAATGCGTTTCATATTTTATACGCCAAGAAAAACAAAGAAATTGCGTCCACGTGGCTTGATTTTCAGTGATAATATGTTGATATTTACGCGTTAACTCGCTAATACAGAGTTAATTGTGGTCTAGAGTTCAGGTTTCGATAACACGGCACTTCTGCAGCCTCTGTTCATTCAGAAAAGTATAATCTATTCAAGATATCTACAATTATGCATGATTTTGTCACAAAAATGATTATTTTAATCATCAGGAACCGTAACAAATCCGGCAAGAACCATCACACTACCGGCGATAGAACGATTTCCGATGTAACAGTTCCTACACAGTGGTATTACAAGGCTCGACGGGACCAATCCGCCCTCCGTTACGCGTCGAGTGGTATTTGTCCCACCCGCATCGTACCACGCTATACCAAACAACTGGAGACACTGTAATTAATAATACCTGATTAATTATTCCTGAATTTATTAACAGTATTCGTCTTTATTATTAATACTAGTATGTTATGTTGGAAGAATGTTTTGAGCGCGTTATGTAAATACTACATGTGCATGCAATGCATGTTTTGTTTTGTTTGTTTTTATGTAAATACATGCATGTTATAACATGTTGGAACTTCCATGTTTTTGTTTTTAATATGTTTATTCGTCCTTTGAAATATGCCACGATTTTACATATATCCATTCCAGAACCCACGTGGCAGGGTTTTGTATTTCTGAAAGTAAAATAACAGTATCCACGTTGGCTACGCTAATAAACAATTAAAAATGTAAACTTGATGTTCTCCATGACAAATCAGGGAGCCCCGCACACATCATTGACCCTCAATTCTACGGGAATTAGCATGGCCTACTGGTGGAGTTCTACGGGAATTAGCATGGCCTACTGGTGGAGTTCTACGGGAATTAGCATGGCCTACTGGTGGAGTTCTACGGGAATTAGCATGGCCTACTGGTGGAGTTCTACGGTAATTAGCATGGCCTACTGGTGGTGTTCTACGGTAATTACCATGGCCTACTGGTGGAGTTCTACGGGAATTAGCATGGCCTACTGGTGGAGTTCTACGGGAATTAGCATGGCCTACTGGTGGAGTTCTACGGGAATTAGCATGGCCTACTGGTGGAGTTTTACGGTAATTAGCATGGCCTACTGGTGGTGTTCTACGGGAATTAGCATGGCCTACTGGTGGTGTTCTACGGGAATTAGCATGGCCTACTGGTGGAGTTATACGGGAAATAGCATGGCCTACTGGTGGTGTTCTACGGGAATTAGCATGGCCTACTGGTGGAGTTCTACGGGAATTAGCATGGCCTACTGGTGGAGTTCTACGGGAATTAGCATGGCCTACTGGTGGTGTTCTACGGGAATTAGCATGGCCTACTGGTGGTGTTCTACGGGAATTAGCATGGCCTACTGGTGGAGTTCTACGGTAATTAGCATGGCCTACTGGTGGTGTTCTACGGGAATTAGCATGGCCTACTGGTGGTGTTCTACGGGAATTAGCATGGCCTACTGGTGGAGTTCTACGGGAATTAGCATGGCCTAATGGTGGTGTTCTACGGGAATTAGCATGGCCTACTGGTGGAGTTCTACGGGAATTAGCATGGCCAACTGGTGGTGTTCTACGGGAATTAGCATGGCCTACTGGTGGTGTTCTACGGGAATTAGCATGGCCTACTGGTGGTGTTCTACGGGAATTAGCATGGCCTACTGGTGGTGTTTCAAGTCAATCACACATGGGACCAGGTGATCAGCCACGTGCAATGACCCACTTAATTCCGTCAACAAATGTGTACATGTTTATGTTTATTTAAAACAAAACGTGCTACATATTATTTGAACGCCGATCTCTCTTGTTGATTGTGTGGCAATTATGAGCTGGATTGTGACAAGTACATGGAAATATCGACACCAGCTGAGTGTTGGATACGAATTTTAAGTGTATATACATTAGTAGGTGTTATAATGTTTGTCAAAGTTATGGAGTAACTTTCACTTAGAGTTAATTTCACAGTGAATTCATATTTGTTGAATTAAGTTATCAGCAATCGAGCCATGAACGCACGTTCTAAATATAGTGATATAAATTTAAAAAAATCAGAAACGTACAGTCGAGTCACAGAGAAGGAATACGTTGTTGGACTTATAAGCTGCATATATGGACTTCACTCTCTCCATTTAATTGTAGACGGTTATCAGTACTGTAGTGAAAGTCACTTGAAAATAAGGGACTTATACCTTTAATTTTAGACGACAAACTAATGAGGCAATTCAACCGCAAGTAAAACATGTATCCGTGACCATAGCTATTCACCTTGATATGACTTCTACACTCACCATACACTTCCCAATCTGGCGAGGAGATGATCCCAGTGAGACTCTGTGTTGCCTCGATTAGGGCGCACGCATGCGTGTTGGCGTTGAAAGCAAACCTGCTGCAGTCTTGATTATGCTTGCACGCCCCGCTGCATATAGTCACACTTTGCGAATTCACGTTCATCAAAATGGTTCCACTGATTTGTTGACCGGTAACAACTGATTCTCGTTCGAAACGAGTGGCCTTGTGTGTCGTGGCATTCCCGGCGTAGATGAGCAGCGCTGTGACTAACGTTCCGATTGGGAATGCAAAGCGGCGGTTAGTCCATACAACCATTCCTTCTTATTCCTAGTAGCTGTTATCTTTTCTTTCGAATTCCAGGAGATGAAAGTACCCTTACAGTGTGCGATATGCTAAACAATCAACACCATGACGGTTCAATGTTTGTACAAATGAAAGCTGAAATAATCATCGCGATGACACGTGCACTATCGATACCAATTCTACCTTGCTACAGCGTTGTGCGAATCTCATCTAAAAATGCTGACATCCTAAACGCGATAGAGTTCTTACAGATATCGACTTGGAAACCTCAGGGCAAATCATTGGACAGATGCGTCCTCGTTATATAGGTGGTCCCGCGAACGTCGATGGGCCCTGCTGGTTTGTCTATGATGTTGATGGGACACCGAAGATAAAAAATTGAATTGGCAAAAGAAACGCTGCGAAAAAGTATGTTGATTTTGGGCCTTCGGATAACCCGAACGGTTGGAGGGAAATGCATTAAATAATAATAATAGATCCATTTATTACACGTATTCTACAGGTACCCCGTTCCAATGCGTGTGACAGTTATTACCTTGATGAACCTAAATACTTAATAAAAGCCCCTGGGCTTGTTATTTAATTTATTTAATCCCCATTCCAATTCACGTATATATACCGTATTTTCAAAACTTTTGTTAAATGTTCATACATGTTACATGTATTAATTAGGATTGGAATAAAATGTTTACATCAAACACTCAGTAACCACCTAAAGCTCCCCGGGGACAGTGATGTACTCCTCATAATCAGGTGTGTCCGTGTGGATTATATTTTAATTTGTTTAAATTTAGTACTGTTCAAATGCGTTTTCAGTCCAACAGTTCTTTGTCACAGCTGATAATTCGACTTTTTTGCGCCTTATAAGAACTCAACACCTGATGACACTTCTTCTTTTAAAATTCGGTAGCTCAAAGGTTCAATCTCATTATTTCAGATATAAGAACGCAGTGACGCACACACACTTATACATACGTTTATGGTGTCATAGCTGTTGGGACATATTTAAAGAACCACATATATACATGTATATCAGTGTGCCTCGTTGGCTCAATCGGTTAGGGGTACAGAAATTGACAGGATTCTAAGTCGTAAAAGGGTCATAACTCTCACAAAAATGTGCAGAGCAAACCCATATTCGACCCTGACCTGTATTTTGGGCTGATAAACTATCATACTAAATTTGGTTCAGATATGAATACACAAACTGAAGTTATCATCCGGAAACCAGAAAATTACAAGATTCTAAGTAAAAAAGGGCCATAACTCTCGCAAAAATGGGCGGAGCAAACCCATATTCGAACTGGACCTGTATTTTGGTCTGATAAACTCACCTATGCAATTTGCTTTTGATCTAATAACTGAAACTAAAGTTATCATCCGGAAACGATTTCCGGGCGGACGGACGCACGCACGGACGGCTCGACGGACGGACGGACACCGGTTATCTTAATAGTGGCCACAATGGTATATATGGCTTGCTATTTTCTGATGGCAGAGGAATGCTATTATACTATTATTATCATCGTCATCATCACTTCTTCGTCATCATCGCCACCCGGAATATCTCATCTCGTCGTCACGACGACCACATTTATCATAATCCTAAATATCACCATCCTCCGAGTCGTCATCATCATCATCTTCCCCATCGTCGTCAACATCACATGCCGTTGCTGTCGTCGTCATCGTATTATCTTCGATGTCAGCATCATCACCGTCATAATCATCATAATTATCATCATCACGTACCATAATCATTATAAATTATTATATGATCATAAGTTTCTTTCCCAATTCCTATGTTAAAACATAACGAACAAATCGAGATATCTAACGATGTTCACCTCATTAATCAAACAAGAGGTTAATATCAGTTCTGAGTGACGTCAAATACTTCAGAGGTTAACATAACTTATTATCAGACATGAAAGTAGATAGCATTTTCCCAGTGACGTTCAACGTCACAACGTCTTGTCAAATCAAAGCGCGTTTCATATAATAAAACAGTTATCGCATTGTTTCTTGGTTGACACGAGGAATTGTCAGCCCTTGGAAGTCAATATTCACCTCGGCCTACGGCCTTAGTGAATATTGACTTCCTCGGGTTGACAATTCCTCGTGTCAACCTCGAAACAATGCGATAACTGTATATTATCATCACGTACCATAATCATCATAAATTATCATCATCATCATTATAAATTATCATCACCACGTACCATAATCATCATCATTGTCCTCATCATAATATGTCGTTTCCACTATCGCCATCGCGATCGTCTTATCATCATCAAACATCATCATGCTATATATTGTCGTAATATAACCAACCACAGTCGTAGTATCAAGTCACATGTCAGGTCACCCGCAACTACCCACAAAGACTGTTCGTCAAACTCGTCAATCTGTGGCGGGCATTTTATCTGATGTGACCATATTATGGCACGGCTACGTGTATGTCATAGACATCGACTATGTGTTGAATTATGACAATCAGGTCAATTTGAACCTATATCGTTTGATGGTATTCCAATTGAGTCGCATGCGTTTGTGATATTGCGTTTCGCTATAATACTTAACGTTGGCGGTCATTCAGACAAGAGGCTTGAGTCAACACGGAATAGCCATTTGCTAGATTTCATTTCCGGAAATGTTCAAGTTTGATATTGTGTATATTTGTTTATGATAATCTTGGGAACAGTGAAACCGATCTATCCGAGCAGTCTATAACTGTCACACGGGGCATGCTGGCCATGTTCAATAAAAATACATATGTTGGATCTTCTTATAGGTCTTAGGTTTCTATCTCACCGCAGGTGAATACAGTCGGTTTATTCCGACACACACGCAAACGCGATAAGTGTTGCAATCAAAGCACATCAGGACCATACACCATGGCTTTGACGTAAGTTTATGCACTTTATATATTTATTTTATTCAATTAATATGGCTCATCTGAACCACCAAGTTATGTCTACGTAATTAATATGAAATAAGAGGGAGTATATGTCCTTCATTCAGTGTTGTTCCTGGTAATGATATATTTTTATTTTATTACATGATCCTACCCTCATTCCATTCTATAGACCCATTCTATACATTGTGATATTAAACGTTCGTTTAATAATTAAACGTTCGTTTAATAACAGCAAATAATGACAGGTGATCTTTGAATTCCGGTTTGTCGTCTGTTATATTCTGTACGCTACTTCCCAAAAATAATATGGTTTCCAATATTTTTCCAACAAAATATAATAAAAGAAGAGTTTGAAAAGTTATGTCATTAAATATACGCCATTAAATATACGCCAAAGAGTCTTTATTTATGTAGGACTATTTCTTTACGAGGGCAAACAACGCATAATTACGTGAAACGTCATCGCATGCCTTATAGAAGTCGATGTTAGTTTCGCGTCCCATTTGTTGATATAAGTATGTTTTGTCGAGGTTTTGGATCATGTAATAAATAGAATCAACAACTTGTCCCCAGCTTATAGCGGAATTACAAAAATCGTCCAGCAAATTATGTCTGGACCTCACCAAAGGCTCGGTCCAGACCTAATTTACTGGAATCGTTTTATAAACCGTGAACTCGTTGTAGATCCTCTATATAAAGGCTGACCAGTATTACTAATAAATATCTCCAACGAACAGTCTTTTTTAATTGTATTGGTTACATCCATTTTTAATTATACATCTAAATATTTAGCTATTTTTATCACTATTACAGCTAAATTTAATGTCGACCACATGAGTTCCATCCATATTCATATTATATTGTTCATTCAATTGTAACGTTGTATACATGTGCCACCTTTGTATGCATCACATTGCATAGGTATTTATATCATTACCAATAAATAATCTAATATATTTGGAAGGAGGAATGCGATCGGTCGATACACGAAATACCCATCTATCCATTCATTTACAGAGGAACAAATATATAATAATATATAGTAATTGTCCAGCTCTTTTCAATATGTCATCGCACATAGGTGAATCTAACGCTCTTTTTTATCGTATCCTTACATCATTATAGTTGTCATCAACATAAACATGTATTTGCATTACATTTACAGCCGTCAGTGATGTCGAACTTTTAAAACCACATTAGCCTAGCATCAACCTCTCGACACATATTATCTCTGGAAAGCAATAAAAATTCCAAACTCTATCACAATACGTTTATGCCGCGTTAATTAAAATATCTTGTTATTCGTGTATCGAAAGAGGGGCATCATAAGTGCCCGAATCCATTTTTGTATCTTTGATTCAAATGAGCAATTCCGTTAAGGGTTAAACGAACATGGGTCATTCGAGCTTCAAAATTTTGTCTACGTATAATTTGGAAGGAGGTAACGAAATGTTGATATACCCGCTTCATATGATCTGAAAAATACGCGAATAGTATTAGATCTATTTTGGAGCGCAAACCACCATGTGGCTTTAATGGGCACATTTCAATAAAGACGCCTGTGTGGTCGGTCAATGTGGATCCCCGAACACCATGCTGCAACCGGGTTATGACTTCGACACCGTCTAGTAAACTAATGGGAATGCACTCCGTTGTCTCTAAAGCATGACAAAAAGATAACTACATGTTCACCACCGGTGTCATCTTTGCCCTCGTAATTCAAGAACCGAGTCTGCAATATTATTTTTAAAGTTTTCTCAGAATCAGAATGTACATCTGTATACGGGATGGCATAACTTCGATTGATTGATTGAGCTTACATCCCGACGATCCCGTATTGTGGTTATTGCATTGCTTTTCTTGGCTCGTGCATGTGGGGCTCCACCCGCGCTCCAGTCTCAATCCTACCGCGGCGCGACTCCGTTATTTGTTATGAAGGGGCCTCTTTTCATCAATTTGAGTGCAAAATAGAAAAAACTCAAGCTGTGAGAATAAAGTTATGGTTAAAAGGGTCGGTTAAGGAGAGTCCGGCATACGACGGTATTGAACGGGAATAAGTTATATAATCTTTAAAGGATTGCTATCCTGATGAAACAACAAAACATTATCGGAAAGCCAGCCATATTATAATCACAATGATCCAAGTCCCATAACAATCACGTAATAAATAAGCCGATGAGTAAACTAATAAAAAACACGGAATCGGAGTCGGAGTTAATTGTGTCTACCCATGTGACGTCATCACTATTAAGTAATCGCTGTGACGAGTGGCGATGTTAAAAGCACAGAATCGACAGAGCGTGCGTGTTAATAGTAAAACTTTATGGTAGCATGTCAACAATTGAAATTAAGGCTTGTATATGGTGTAATTTGGGCCGGGCTAAGGTTTATATATAATAGCTGCCGGCGGCCATGTTTTTCATCGAAAATCATTCAAAAATGGTCAGAATCCATCAATAAAAGGCGCTGTTAAATAGGTATGTTGCCACACGAGGACTCCCACCAACGGTCTCTCGCCATATTAACAATCAAGTTTTGATGAAAATCGGCTGACAATTGAGAAAAAACACCACGGACTGAAGGGATCTACAAATTAGATCAAAAGATATGGGGTGTGACAACGACCGTGCTATCAGGGAGTACAGGTACATAGCAGTATGGATATGGACTGAGAGAATTATGCTCCCATGAGATCTTGAGTATATGGGTGGAAAATTTAACAGAGAGGGTACAATTGTATACACTAAATGAAGTTCTCGTCCCATACGCCAAAAAGAAATTCTGAGTCAAAAAGGGGCATAAATCAGATAACATTCATTGAACCAAACCATTTTCTAAATTGGACATGTATTATTATGATCCACATGTCACATCTGAGTCGAGAAGGGACATATCTCCATCAAAAATGGTTGGACCAGACCAAATTTTTGTCTGGATCAAGTGGGAGGGTTTAGTTGAAAATTCTAAGGCGGACACCCCCAACAGAACAAGGTGACAACAGAACAAGGTGTTTTTCATTTCTGCATGGATTGATGATATCTTTTGTAACTGTGATGCCATAGGACAGAATCAGCATAAAATGTCGAAATCTCCTGCCGCTCTCTCCATAACGTTGTTCAACTTATATGACGTTACGAATAAAGCAGGCCAGTGAGAGGCGACGAGACGGTTGTCTGGATGTCCCTTATGTTGACGGCTCTAGACGTGAACATGGGATATGTTGCGTGCCTCATCGACATACCAAATACGTTGTTTCTTACTGAAGGTGGAACATAGCTCATTGTTTTAATCTAATCCACTGTATGATTTATCTACACAGTTGATTCGCTACGATCTCTTTGATACCTGAATCTGTTCTTGATCGTGATATTGCCTAGTGGCTAAAACGACGTTAAATCATCAATCAATCACTCAATCACTCAATCAATCGTATGGTATAAATAAATAAGAAAGAGCATGTGTCACCCACAGCGAAAACATGGCAAAGAGATGGAGTTCGGTTATTTTTTATTTCTATTTGTATGGATTTGTCTGCCTATCTGTCCCTATACTCAACAAGAAATTCAATTAATTGAGGAAAAACACCCACTGTCTCGAGTGGTATTGATAAGCTATTGGAGGGTCTTCCACTTCGCATGCAAAATAGCAAAATATTATTAATTGATGACTGATGTACATGTACAGTACACACATAGTAATAACAATTAACGTTATGATTTGAAACTAACCATGATAGGATATTGACAGTAAGGTGGTATTATCTACTACGAGTGGTACCGGTATTAGTAATAATAGTACCATTCTATATATTCATAATATATGTGTACATGATGTATGGGAAATATTAAAGGACAAAACAATAGTTACAATACAATTAGAACTTTTTTAATTAATCGCAAGAAGAGCTAATTGCGCTTAAGCACAATAAAGGAATCTCTATTGTGATTAAGCGCAATAAGGATATATTTAACTGTGCTTAAGCGCAATAATGGAATTTACAAATTGCGCTTATATAATAAAACCCAATAAGGAATCTCTTAATAAGGAATATATTATATATAGAACATAAACTCCCTATAATTCAGGTGGTGACGTCCATCTCCATGGTACAATGGGTGGAACAAATATAGGATTATTCTACTATTTGCACAAGGGTGATCTAATGAGAGATATTAATTGCGCTTAAGTGCAATATTGATGTAATTTCGCTTACGTGTAATAAGGAATGTCTTATTACACTTAAGCGCAATAAGAATATTCCTTATTGCACAGGAATATCACATTGTGCTTATTAAGCGCAATAAGGTATCTCTAACTGCGCTTAAGCACAATAACTGAAGGAATATTCTTATTGGGCTTGAGCTCAATTAGAGATTCCTTAAGTTGTTGCAGTTCATCGAAATTGTCTATTAAATGTCAAGTTGGTTTCCCATAGAGATCATCAACGATGTCTATGCGCAAGGGACCTACGCCAGTCTTCTCTGTTGGGATTCCAATTGTTGGCTTATTAAATATGCACATATGCTTAAGATACAGTCGTGCGCGAAGCGCGCTCCCGTAGGTCGGGTTTTGGATCACAGTGAATTAAAATATCATTGAAATAATCGGTCCCCCCCCCCATCCAATAAACATCCATATATTGAATAGTTTTTGGAGCAGAATTAGATAGTCCATATTGGACGCCATCATGGAATTTAATTTTTTTATTTAATTTTCACACATAGTTATTAGTTATGTGGATGGCGTTATCATTAAACATCACACCCGTATATTGATTATGTGGATAGAGTTATCATTAAACCTCACATCCTTATATTGGTTACAGTAATGCCCAAAGTAATTGACCACTTAACCACAGCAGAATTATTGGTAATTTTTCAGGATTTAAAATCCTGAAAAATTACCCATAATTCTGCTGTGGTTAAGTGGTCAATTACTTTGGACATTACTGTATGTGGATGGAGTTATCATTACACCTCACATCCTTATATTGGTTAGGTTATGTAGATGTGAGTTATCATTAAACCTCACATCAGTGTGTTGGGGATTTTGGACCTTGACTTGGGACCTTTGGTTTTTAACGCAACAAATGCGAGTACACCTTATACACAATTTTCTTGGATAAGATGAGTTTGAAGCCTGCTTACATTTCGAAATGTTGTCAGTTTTGTATCGTCTGCAGCAGAACTCGGCATGTTGAAGCAAAAGTTACAAGAGATAAAATATGTACGTAACGAGACTATAATACAAATGAAAAAATAAATTGAGGGAGGAGTGGGCGATACAGGGAACTAAGGGTTGAACCGATATAAATTTGTAGAGCGATAACGACCAATGTTGACATATCATGCATCTCAACTCTACTGTTGCAACAAGGCTATAAAATGGGGGGGGGGTGTCATAATATTAGTTATCTCTATATAGTGCCAGAATAGTCATATATGGACTTCTATAGTGGTACAATGCAAATTGGAATCAAATGATAAAAATATGTATGTAACACAACTACGGTATACGGATGAAAATAAAAATAATAATTTAGGCCGGGATTAGATGTTGGGTTGGTTAAATAGACTCGGAGAAAAAGGGGAACGATGAACTGACATAAATTAGTAGAGCGATAGCGATCAATGTTGCCATGTGATGCATCGCGACTGTACTGTAGCGGCAATGATATAAAATTGGGGGGGGAACTGAAATTATCTCTATCTCTATAGATGGCACCAGGATTATATAGAAAGGAATAGCAATTGATATACGTATACCGTACACTATAGTAATACCATAGACATATAAGTACAAGTATCACATGATAAAATATTACGTAACTTGACTATAGCGATGAAAATTGGACCGGGATTAGACGTTCGGTTGGTTATATGTGGATAATTGGATATGGAATTCATACCGATGAGACGATAAAAATTAGTGGAGCGATAAAGACCAATGTTGACACTTAGTCAGGCGGTTGATACGATAGACCGAAATAAATTTGTCAGGTGATAATGACCAATGTTGACGTATAAAGTAACGCGACTGTACTGTCGCACAATTATCAGGTAGAACCTGTCAAATATGGACTCTGGTGGCCAATATGGAACAGGTCAGAAAACATTCGCAGCGCCCTAAAATTTATTTAACATGGGATCTGCCATTAAAATTTATTTATGTCGATAAAATTCTTATTTTTCAAAATTTTAAGCTGAAACTTGGTGTGTCTGTGTGGAATACCTATATATTCCTAAAATGACAGGGTACAGCACGTAATTATTTTTTAGATGGAAGAAATTAATTTTTTTCGATGATAAATTTTAACATGGGATTTGCTATTCAAATCGATTTATGTCGATAAAACTCTTATTTTTCAAAATTTTAAGCTGAGACTTGGTGTGTCAGCGTGGAATACTTATATATTCCTAAAATGACAGGGTACAGCACGTAATTATTTTTTAGATGGAAGAAATTATTTTTTTTTCGATGATAAATTTTAACACGGGATTTTCCCATTCAAATCGATTTATGTCGATAAAACTGTCATTTTTCAAAATTTTAAGCTGAGTCTGAGGTATGTCTGCGTGGAATACTTATATATTCCTAAAATGACAGGGTCCAGCACGTAATTATCTTTTAGATGGAAGAAATTGATTTGTTTCCATGATAAAAATCGAGCGTGTACTGTGCCACAGGCAGTGTGCGCTCAAAATGTAAACAACTTTCTCAAGTGTCGTTTTGGTCAACATATCGCTTTCTCGACGGGGAGATCTGATCCGAATAATAGCTAAGATGTATTTAGATAGAATTATTGAAAGAATTTGACCGATTATTGTGCAGTTTGAGAGAATCGAGTGGAGAAAAACGTTTAATCAAACACGCGAATTCTGCCAATTACAGTTGCAGACGAGCGCTGTCACTAGTGTCAGAATCAGATATTATAAATACACAGATTGACAACAAATGCAGGCCTGAAACTCACCTTTTTGGGAGGTAAATCCCACTTATTAGATATAAAAACAATCCTTCCTAAGCACATTCCACAAGTTTTTAATATCTTAGGACACAGTAACAGTCAAAATGAATGAATTTAAATCACGATTCCGAGACGAAGCGAGACATGTAAGTACTGTGTACGATTTTTGACTCATTTTGATGCGCCTTGTTTTCGATGACGTCATTTGCGTTGCCCCACAACCTTAACCCTTTCCAATTTCAGCGGCACTTCAATTGGTTGAAATTAAAATTTTCTCAAGTTCCAGCTCAACCTGAATCTAGTTACCCAATTGGTAGAAATACGTTAGCAGTAATTCTTAGTTTAATGAGTTATAACTCTAATTTTATTGACGATATGAGCTCAACAGCATAATATGAAACAGTTTATGGCGGTGTTATCCAAACGTGTGCTTTGATAATAATTATAATTTTATTTTGCGATCAAACGTCAGTGCAGCTCAGCAGAAACGCATAGACACTAGTTCAGTTCAGCAGAAACGCATGAGTCCTACGATTATAGTACACCCACTGGACGCGCTTCGCGCGTCGGTCAGTGGGTGAAAAACTGCGTAGACAATGTAGGTGTCAGGGACATGGCGACAGGGGGTGGGGTGTCTCACCCGAAAGTTGGTCAAAATTTTCAATAGTTGGAAACTTCATATTTGAAATTGCACACCAAAAATAGATTTAATTTGTTCTGATAGTTCGATATTCAAACCAGTATATAGTATGGAAATTGCTGTCTTTAGACCAAAAGTCGATAAACAATTCCTACGTTGGACTTCATTGATATTTCTGATTGATATGTCATTGTGTCATATGGATAGTGTGTCAATATCTATTATATATTTTGAAAGATCTGTGTGTGTGTGTGTGTATCTGTCTGTGTGTGTGTAATCGATGGACTCGAAAATGGCCCAGCCGATTTCGATGAAACTTGGTATGTGGGGGTATTTTCGGGTCAGGAGTAACATAGGCCTATTGATTTTCAGATCCGAGGTCAACTTTTCACGTGCCGAGGTCAAATCTGTTTTTACGCCGTTTTGCGCTAATATATTTCAGTTCGGTGCTCACAAATCGATTCGATATAGCGCGAATAATAAATTGCCAGTCATATAATTTGCACGGTTAGAATCTGTGGCGTTTCATCTTTCCAATGATGTATCACACGCCTGTGTACGTTTAAAGTTTCTACCTTAATTATCGGGAAGAACGCAGGACCATGCTTCGCTCGTCGAAAATCATTGCGTAAATATATTACGCCATCATATCGTGACGTGTTCGCGTTAACTCTTAACCGGTCGATGTCGCGTTAACTCATCACCGGCCGAGGTATCCGCAAATGACATTGGGCTATATATCTCGGAAACGGGTGGAGCTATCGACTTGAAATTTGGTATGTGAATGTATCTTGCCCCGGATAAGAATTTTATCGGGTCGCCGAGCCCGTGCGACGCCAGCTTCGCGCATGCGCAGACCAGATCTCGGAAACGGGTGGAGCAATCGACTTGAAATTTTGTTTTTGAATAGCCCGGACGAAGTCGGGTCACCTTCTAGTACTATATATATATGAATTAATATATGTTGCTGTGTCCTTTTGCATGTTAATATGTAAATAAATTTATTATAGAAACAAAAATTATAACACAAAGTGTAAATAGAATTTCCCGGATTTGGAAATAATGGGGGGTGGGTACATTTTGGTTCAAATGAGCCATACCATATACACGTAATCTATGTTAAGATATATGATATTGTACCAATATTCTTTCCATTTGCAGCCGACAAGCACGGATCGTCTGGAGAAGGAAGCCCAGTAAAATGTAGGTACTATTTCTCACTGGGACTCATTATCTTTTGAATAGCACATGTACGTGAAAGCATAGTCAACCGGGATAATACATCTCGTTTGATTAATATTTGCTGTATTTCAAAGAAGGTACTGTACGATAAATTCCTAGATTCTGGCTTAAAATACGTACCACGGAAAGACTAATTATTGAGTTTCAAAGAATTTAGAAAATTTCTTTGATCCTGAAATCATAAAGGGCGCTCATTGTTCATTTAATTGTCCTGATATGACAAGAATAAAGAGCTCTGTGCAGGGACATTTGAAATAGCGTGGAAATGCTATATTACTTTGGTGATGTGCCCTTATTTGAGTATGTCTGATATAATTGGCACATGCATGTCTAGCTGCCTGTCTATATGTCTGCCTGTACGCTTTATAATTTACCAATACACTACAGTATATGTATGAGGCATCAAATGGGTGTGACCGAACACGGCCTGGACCAGCCCGGGCCGCCCCTTTTGTGTCTAGGTGTAATTTCAATGGCCATATTAGTGCGTGGCTGTTATGCCATGGTGGTCACGGTCGAACAGAAGTGCCGATATTAACCCCTAGCTTGTCAGATTCAGCAAGAATTTCAATATTGTGCCCGCAATAACAAGACTCGCAGCCCGGACCCCCGTGTTGACCTCGTACCACTAATAAATCAACACATATGTGCAGGGAATCTACCGTCGACTACATCCACGATGAAAAAAGGGCGAATCACCACCGAAATCTGCCAATTAACCCTCGAAATACTGCCATCGCCGAATATGTTAGCCGCGAATGAAGCTAACATCGCAGACTAGCCCGGACCACCACATTGGTGTCAAGGGATGATTTTAGTAGCCACACCAGTGCATGTGTGTCACGAAAACCACACGCGCACGGACTGTGGTCACGTCCGAACAGAAGTGCCGACATTAACCCCTAACTTGTCAGATCAGCCAGAATTACAATATTGTGCCCTGCACTTCTGTTCGGCTGTGCCCACCGTCCGTGAATGTGTGGTTATTCTGTGACACCCACGCACTGACTCTTTTGTCAGAACAAGTAATTCTCCTGTTTTTCATAATCAATTTACTTAGCATACACTGTGAATTAAAAGCACCAAACAATTAAATACCACCCGTATGTTCTCCTCGTTTCAGGTGCTGCCTCATCGTGCTCACGACGCTGTGTTTGGCGCAACTAGTTCGTGTTGGATTTAAGTGCAATATTTCACAGAGACTAGCCACTATATGCAATGGTGGAGATCTAAATCAACACAGTGGAATAGCCACTAAAATGGACAGACGAGACCATCTGGATCAACATGCTGTGCATGTAAGACGTATCGCTGGCTGGACTCGGAGAGAGCTACCACCATACAAAGACAGAAACCCATACAAGAGAATACAAAAAGTTGAGAACAATTATGATAAGACCGCTGAAGCAGATGAACACAAATCACGAATAGGAAACAACGAAAAAAATACCTTTCAACAGGCTAAGTATGATCGTGCCCCAGTAAAACATATTTATGATTCGCCTTTCGGAAAACACACGCCACGCGTGGGAAAAGCTAACAAAATGAACATTCAAGAATTTGAGTATGGTCAGTCTGCAGGCCATGGGATACGTGACAACACATGCGAGCCAACGACTAACGTAGCCTTCATAAAAGTTCACAAAGCCGGAAGTTCGACCATTACGTCCATTCTGCAGCGATTTGGATATACCAGGAAGTTGAACTTCGTTCTGCCGATTAAGAATAGAAAAGTCAACGGTTACAACTATATAGGAAATCCGGGCGATACCATCACCGAAGATAATATCCGCCCACTTCCACCAAACCAATCATATAACATTTTATGTAATCACGTGACCTACAACAGGAACGCATTCAGACGATTATTGCCAACAAACACGGTTTATGTTGCAATTGTACGCGAGCCGCTGACTCACTTTTTGGCTGCTTTTCAGTTTTTCGAGCAATCGTATTACAAATCTTTGCAAATTCCTATCGAACTCAAACCTTCGTTGGTTCTGAAGGATATTGGACGTGTCAAAAGAAGGAACCCGTACCTTACGTCCATCAACAATCGACAGTCGCTTGACTTAGGAATCAACTATCACAGGTTGGATAACTCTACTTATATCAAAGAGTTTGTCGAGTCAGTAAAAGCTGATTTCCACATGGTAATTGTTATGGAAAGATTCGACGAGTCGCTCATTTTGCTGAAAAGGATGTTATGCTGGTCTTTGGAAGACGTTCTATACCTTAAAAAGAACCAACGTAAAGAGAAAGTTAACTTCATTATGACCAACGAAGATAACACGCGAGTTCTAAATTTAAACAAGGCCGACTCCGAGCTTTACAACTACAGTGTGCATAAATTGAACGAAATGGCAGAAGAAGCGGGGGAGGATTTTCAGTCTGAGACCCTGAACTTTAAGTCCATTCTCAAAAAAGTTAGTACTTTCTGTTCGGAGGTAGACTGGGTGAGGAATCGAACACTGCGAGTTGGTCGATCATCCTGGAACCGAGAGTTCCTTGTTACTCAGAAGATGTGTCACGAACTTCGGATGCACGAACTCGCTTACCTCGAGCTCCTAATGTTTTGATGGAAAATGATAGAATTGATTCAATTTAACCTTTTCTGTACTGAATGGATTCTCCCATTCAGTTATACAAGAATACATTGGAACGTTTTGGTAATAAAAACAAACGACAGACAAAATCAGATATGTATACAATATCAGAGTACATGTTTTCAGCGTTTCGTAGATTAGCCCAACACTATTGTTGGTAGCGTATCGTGTGATCACAACAAAGTTGTGTAGAGTAACATTATGTGATCGACTAACGTTAATGATAGCTTACTGTGTTAGCCAGTGAAGAGTGAGGTCACTACATTGAGTTAATGTCGTTAGTGCTTAAAGGCACGGGCGGTGTTCATTGCAGAAATATTCATATTTTTTTCAAATCGCCATCAACAGAAGGAATATTAAAAAATATATAGTTTTGTTCATATGCCAAACATAATCAGCGCGTAAATAGTATATTGTCGTGAAGACGTACGATGGTGAACGTAAATAAGAGCCAGCTCGTGTTACAGAAGTTTTGCTTCTGTTTACATAACACAGCGCAATTATATTGGTTAATCACACACAAATGGTATAAACGCTCTTTATTATTTCCATATCAGGAAAACAGTAACAAATAACGCTCTTTATGTTTACCATATCCGGATCTAAACAAAAGCCAGGTCCCGTAACGTTTTTTGCTTTTGTTTACATAACAAAGGAAAAACATTTGACAATAACATACTGTTTATCCCATATTTCTGATTGGTATAAGAACAAGAACAATGTCTGTCTATATTTTACAACGTAAATTACACATAATTAAATGTAAGTATTGTTACATGAGTATATAGTTATATAGTATAATGATAAACATAATTTGAATAATTACACATGTGCACAAATTCCACATGCTATTGTTGACTTGCGGAACACTTGGACCGTGTACAATTGTGACATTTTTAATTTTAAATTGAAAGAAACGAGAGTAGTTTTATTCGATTCATTTTGATCAGATCACACTGAAGAAGCTATACATGCGATAAATGTCATATTCAACGAGTCCCAAGTTTATTGCGGAATATTGAGCACCTTTTCAGTATATTAGTGGCTTGGTTCAAACCTAATTTACTGAACTTGTTTTGTAAAAAAAATAATTATAAACTGAGGACTCGTTGGAGATCATTTATATATACATGTATATATTTATTTATGTATATTTTCACGGGACTTTTACGCCTGGTTTCCATATTCGACAGCACGTCCCATGGAGATTCTCTCATAACAAGTTTTTTCAACTGAGTTGGTATATTTAAACAGCAAATGTTGTAACAGTCAGATGTGGTTATTTTAAAAACATATAGGTGGAGGAGATATTATTGTCATAAAAATGTTTTTATTATCAAATTATAATTTCCATAACCTCTGAGATCATGGGTTTTAATTCTCCAAAATCAGAGAATGGAATGATGTATGCAACTGTTTGACAAATAAGGGGATGTCCTCCTTCGAAAAAAAAACAACAATATCAGATTTCTTAATACCAATATGCCATGTTGATAAAACAAACTGAGGTAATTTTTAACATAATAGGAAACCAGTGGATTTATTGGACCTTATACAAACTCACAGTTGGAAAAACACACACATATATATGTGTGTATGCTGTACATTGAATTAATGATTCCAATTTGAAGTTTACCTCCTGTGTTAGTCAGTACTGCCAGACGGAAAAAAAACCTCTGGAGTACAGTTATCTTGTATCAGTGCAGCTGACTGTCTAGCTATACCGCACTGCTAATACTTATAAAGCAGTCTGGTGCCCAGCTTTTCATATTGGCATTAATTTTTTGTACCGGTATCCACATTTTATAAAATGAACACTCTATTGCTCAACTTTTTGTTATTTTGTAAATATGGCGTTTGAGTAAGTGGCGAGAAAGTAAATAGTGGCTGGTCTGTGAAATAGTGCGTACAAGTTCAACAAACTGTTTAGTGACAAAATGTTTTCTGTTCCATTATTCTAAAACCATCATCATGTGATATTAATAGAAATCTGGAATAAAACCAATGTCTTCGTGGAGATCACTCCAATAAATATTGAGAAACTTGTGTAATCACTTTTAAATCACGTTTTCTGTGAGATATTAAAGGCACGTGAGGCCTTAGTTGTCGAAAATATTCATATTTGTTCTAATCACCGTAAACAGAAAAACATTAAAACGCATACAGTTTCGTTCACGTAAACAGCATGTTATCAAAAAGACCTACTATATTTCACCTACGCAAGAGCCTGATTGTGTTACAGAAGACAGCACAATGCTACTGGCTAATCACACACAAATGGCATAAACGCTCTTTATTAGTTCCATATCAGGAATTCACCAACAAGGAACGCTCTTTATGTTTACTATCATAATATAAACAAACACCAGAAAAGTAACTTGTTATGCTTTTGTTTATATAACAATGGTCAAACATTTGACAATAACATACTGTTTATGCGATATTTCTTATTTGTATACGGACAAAGTCTGTCTATATTTTTATGTTCTTTCTGTTTGTGGAGGTTTTTGACGGGTGGAAATATTTTCACAGGATACCCACCGCCAAGGCCAACCGTACCTTTAATTAAAAAGAAGTTATCCAATTAATTATTTTTATAAAACTGGGTACCATAATATTGATTTAAGGGTAAATAGAATTAGTGACAAGTTCAGCATTTATGTGTATTATGGTTCCTGTTTGGGAGATCATCTTCTGACTTTATTTTGTTGAACAAAATTGCAGGAAATTCTGAGTCGGATAGCTAACAGAAGTTCCTATTTCACCCCACAATTTCCCGGTGTCCCAATTTGCATCAACTCCCTTAGACAGTCGAAGATTTCCAACTCCTTTCAAATTGAAGGAATTGCTATTGAACTCACCTTGTGTCTCTCCATTTGCCCTCTGTGTCCCTGTTTTTCGACCAGTCAGCTCTGAATCTACATTTGAATTTGATTTTCACCCGAATTTGACTACCACATCCCTTGGGACTGTTGGGTTGAAATTTTCCATTTGGTAACCTAATAAAAGGGAAATCAATTTCAAGTTAACGATTCCATTCAGTTGTCACTTAATATGGACTTAATTCCGGTCGGAGCGATCAGATTTCAACCAAAATTTACTTTGGAATTTCCATCTACTTAGAGTTAAACTGGACGTCATTACCGAGTGGCCACATATCTAATCTCTACTGTGTTATACAGTAATTTTTACACCAAGATATAATCGGCATTATCATTTTTCTCTTGGAATATTGTAACGGCTCACATAATTTATTTACATTTGCTGGTGCCAACATGTAAAATTGGGTTTTCCCAACAACATAACATTGATCTTTGCACGTACACATAGCTGGTTAATTGGCTGTAAAATAGTTTGGCACGTTTGTTGTGTCGATGGAACAGACACATTATTTATTAATTGATGCTTGCAATAAATTACGTTTAATAATATTTTTAGAACATCAATTATATACTTCGTTCTGGATCACGCAACGGTGTCAAATTAATTTAATCCAATGTCGGAGTGTCTTAGCTACCTGGTGGTAGTTTCATATAAGCCACATGCACAGTTTGGACGAAATTTTAACCCTTAAACTGGATTGACTGAAAGATCAAAGTGGCCGTGTCTTAGCCAAATTGTCTCTGTTATGTACGTTTGTGAGTGGGGTCATTTTGTTCCAGGTACATTTTCCTCTGCCTAGAACAATGTCATCCCTGGACATGACAGCACATGTGACAGCGAGCCGAGGAGGTAAGCAATATCCAGTACGTTTTTTTCGATGTGTCTGATATTATTTTGACATAAATTTAACAGCATTGGTCATGGCATTGATAATCGATTCGTGACACTCATGCATGGTACTGATAATACAGATGGCGACACATAGTCCGATCGATCAACTTATCCTCGCGCAAATACGCACATAATCGACCTATAATGTGAAATAATGTGATTACTCGATTCTTAAATAAGCAGATAATAGACACTTACCCGTTATTTCGTTTCATGGCGTGGGTCACAGTAAAAACACATGTTAAAGAGCGTACGCCTGAAAAGGCGTGAGTTGGCTTATTTGTGTCATTGTCCGCCAACAATCTGCTTAGAATCGCCTCAAAGGAGTCGATAATGTGACTAAAATGTTCTCATTTTCAGCACATTATCAAATCTAAATGAGGCGATTCTGAGCCGATTATCTACCCAAAACAAATTCTATTATAAGCAGATAATGTGGTGGTTTTTGGGAGAAAAGGCTGGACCGACACAATGTCGGATTCGAACCCCCGACCGCTTCTGAGGTGTAGCTCAAAGGTCGATCGGCTGACTGACCAACTGACATACCCGCTACTATAATATAGATTTCTTACACTCGCGTGCAAACTAGAGCATAAAATGACAATATAGTCATCGACGAACATACGAGTCAGACGAGAAACCTATAGTATGATAAACTCGTAAATATATACTTTATAAATGAATACATGGGAGAAAGAAAATATCAATGGCGTTGAAACGAAGAATATCCTGGATGCACAGGTTAAAATTTGTGTCGCTCGCGGTTATTTCTGTTTTGGTTGCTAATTTATTAAGCAAAACATTGAGCACTCAGGTAACATTATGCGCCACGTGTAATTCCCATTTGTTCCCAAGGAAAATGGCTACCCATTCTCCACGTAAGTATGATGGTATCAGGGACGCGCTTGACGAACGAGGTGAATTCGCTGTTCGTTTGGTTTAGATGGGGTTTATCGTCGGTCCAGCAGCCGATCATGGTGTTTTCAGTGTTATTTGCGTTTGCATTAAAGATATGGGCGGCGTTGGTGATGGTTATGCTGTTAAAATATTCACCTCCGTCAAAAACCGCCATAAACAGAAAGAATAGTAAAATATAGACAGACCTAGTTCTTATACCGATCAGAAATATGGCATAAACAGTATGCCATTGTCAACTTGTTTCCCTTTGTTATGTAAACAAAAGCAAAAAAACGTTACGTTTCCTGGCTTTTGTTTAGATCCGGATATGGTAAACATAAAGAGCGTTATTTGTTACTGTTTTCCTGATATGGAAAATAATAAAGAGCGTTTTTATCATTTTTGTGTAATTAACAAATAGAATTGCGCTGTGTTATGTAACTTCTGTAACACGAGCAGGCTCTTGTTTACGTTCACCATCGTACGTCTTGACGACAATATACTATTTACGTGCTGATTATGTTTGGCATATGAACAAAACTATATATATTTAAATATTCCTTCTGTTGATAGCGATTTGAACAAATATGAATATTTCTGCAACGAACGCCGCCCGTGCCTTTAAATGCCTAAACGTTCGAGCCTGCGATTATTTCTTTGACAAACAATTAAAATATTCAGTCTGATTTGACAGATACATGTAAGTCATAATCGCATGAGACAATGTATCGCTTACCAGAGAACATAAATATCAATATAGTCATAATTCTTAAATGTCGAAACGAGCACAAAAGCTTGTAATTGAAAACGCTCTTTATTATTAATCGCGTGAAAGCTTGGACGCTCTTTATGAGATACAGTTATTGGACTTTTCGCTAGCCTCATTAAAACTGGAAACTTGCTACACCTTCCCGTTTTGAGAAGCGACATCTGGTCATTAAAACCTCATAATGATGTGCTCATGGGTACGATATAATTATTTTCTGATTTTTAAAACGTACAAATGTTAGTTATACATGGTGTCAAATCGGACAAGGCATCTTTAACTTAAACCCTTTCCTTACTAAATACCCACTGACGGGTAGTTACTAAATACTCACTGACGAGTAGTCACTAATTACTCATCGACGAATAGTTACTAAATACTCACTGACGAGTAGTTACTAAATACTCACTGACAAGTAGTTTCCTCAGAAAATGTTCAGATAATAAGTACATTCAATAGGGTCATAACTAAGTAACTAAACCAACATATCCTCGCGGAAATACGCACATAATCGACCTATAATATGAGATAGGTACATAATGTGATTATTTGATTCTGAAATAGGCAGACAATGGTCTCTTACCCGTTATTTCGTTTTATGGCGCGGCCCACAGTGAAAACACATGTTCTCATTTTCAGCACATTATCTACTCAAAAAGAGGCGATACTAAGCAGATTATTTATCTAAAACAAGTTCAATTATAAGCAGATAATGTGCGGATTTTCGGGAGAAACATAATTATGCCTCCAGTGAACAGGAATCCTTCTGCGCTTGTTTTATTTGTCGTCTGGTTAAATTTCACGAACAATCCTCCAGATGAATAACAGACTATTCCAATCTATACTTTTATTACTTAATGGCAATTTCCATTTGTTAAATAAAGGCTAAACTAGGATAATCTAGAGGATAAACTAGGATAATCTTTCCTCTGCGGAAATACGCACATAATCGACATATACTGTTAAATGGGTAGATAATGTGATTATCTGACTCTGTAATAAGCAAATAATAGACTCTTATCCGTTATTTCGTTTTATGGCGCTGTCCACAGTGAAAACACACGTTGAAGTGCGTACTCGTGACAAGTCGTGAGTTGGCTCATTTGTGTCATTTTCTGAACATAATTCCCTTAGTATTGCCTCATTGTGAATCGATAATGTGACTAAAATGTTCTCATTTTCAGCATATTATCGACTCAAAATGAGACGATTCTAAGAAGATCTACCGAAATCAACTTATAATGTAAGCAGATAATGTGCGGATTTTCAAGAGAACAGGCTGATCTAAAGATATGCCTCCAATGAACAGGAATTCATCTGCGCTTGTTTTATTTGCCGTCTGGCTATATTCCAATCTATACTTTTATAACTCAATGGGAATTTCCATTTGTTAAAGAAATATAAATATATAGTGAATAATCTAGTATTCTTGAGTGGATAACGAATGTTATTATAATTATGCTGAAAGGCAAATAATCGGACCCACTCGATATCTTCAACTTATTCACTTGAGTCGGCCTATACATACCCGTGGACACAATCGATGGACGGACATACACGAGTCGAAGAACCAACTTCAAATGACCTTTTACAAGTTAAGCTTTATCGTGTATATGCTTTATTGTCTATATTTTGTAGTATAGTTTACTCCATTTTGGATGGATGAACAGATCGAAATGTTATGTAAAGTGCATGTAATGTAATGAGAGCATTATGCATACAGTATGATTTGCGTCAGAATAGTATTTCGTACTGAGTCGTTACAACGCCCCGAAGGGAGACTGAATTGGTCATTGTCGAACGGTTTCGTACAAAAAGACACCCATGATATATTAAACCTGCAAAACTCTCAGTATATCAAAGTCTCATCAAAACATCGATTAAATTAAATCAGTCGCATGATAGTTATAATTACAACAATTAATGGTTTGTGATTTTCGAGTGAAATTTCAACGGATTTTTAATGGGTATTCCACCCGCGTTGAGTTTGACCGTAGCAGACGAACGATACATTGAGATGCTGGGTGACTTTTTCACGTCTGAGAGATCATGGGTGTCTTCGCACGATACAATTCGACAATGACCAATTCATCGCTGTGAGTCAGTCTCCCATTTCGACTATTCTTATCGAAGGAAAGGCCCCGTGTAGCCGAGGTAGAATTGGCCTACCGCCCCACTGCGATGGGTCAGAATCCCTAATGTGGCACCCTATTTGCCGTGGGGTGCATCCCTCTGATGTGTGGTGTAGGAGTCCCGGTGTTACTTGGGAGGATGTATAACGTGATGCATCGACCTGCAAATACCGCTTAGCTCATGGTTCTCTTTGGTCCTTCATATTTTGAAGACGCGTGGTTGAGTTGACCCGGCTCAATCAATCGGCTAGTCACGCATCTCCAGTGTTTCAGATTACATTTCTGCCATCTGTTCTATTATATTTATGGTGTCTAGTTGTGTCTTCTATTTTTCGTGTATGTTTCTTTCGTGTCATGTCTGTTTGCATTTCGCCTTCATCGCTGTTGAATATTTCCAATTGTGTACTGTTCACGCCTGTCTCACTGGCGAGGTACTGGGAGGCTTCTATATATATTTGCTAAATGAGTCAATACTTCAGCTATATGCCACTCTAACTGGTAAATGTTGTCATACATCAGATTGAAAAAAAAAAAGTCTGGACAAATTGTCAAGACTATGTAAGACATACCACGTATACACAAACTCTCGAACGACGGTATCTGGATTGGAGGCACCTAATATTAATCCTTCTCTGTCAAATATGCTCACAACGACATCAGAGGTTCAGCGTTACGGCGTTGTCAGACACATTCGCATTATCGTATTATAATCGGTGTTTACTTATATATGTTCCTTTAAAGGGGTACTGTACACTAAATCCGGTCATAAATTCATTTTAATTATAATCATCGTGTATTTCCATCGTTCATAGAGCGCATGGGTGTATTTTGCACTCATCAATGGCTGAAATTCATCCCTTTGTTGCATAATATTGAATTTTCTTGAGTATGAAAGATGACACCATAAATGGCAGGATTTAGGGTAAAGTCCACCTTTAATGTAAATAATACAATCCGTCCGTGATATATATATACCACAGTTCAGTCTCTTACAATGGATGCCTACGTAGCACAACCTAGCTTTATAAATATCTTTATGTATGTGTATATATTTATTCTTTTATCATGTATTACTTCAGTTGTCTTGGTGACGGGGGCGAGCGGATTTATAGCGACACACGTAGTTCTCCAGTTGCAGGAAGCTGGATATCGAGTGCGAGGAACAGTCAGGGATCAAAACAACGAAACTAAAGTCAAACCTCTGTTAGAGTTATGTCCCTCTGCTGCTCACAAATTAGAAATAGTATCAGCGGATCTCACGAAACCAGAGACGTGGGCGCCGTAAGTTTGCTACTTTGCAACATTTATATCCTATAACACCCTGTTCTCCTGAACATATGCTCATATTTAACTTATTTCAAAAACAAGTAAATTTTAAGTAAGCCCATATCAGCCATATCGGCATTATTTGAATCTGAATTACGCTCTATATGAACATACAACGCGGTTTTATAATGTGGGACTATTTCCATAAGAAATATGTCCGTAATTGCATTCTTTAATCTACCTTTTTCACCGACACGACTTAACATTTTCATGTTCTTTATAACGTGTCTTCGCTGCGGCCCGCGCTATTCCAACGGTATAACGGGTATACCCACACCATGGGCTTATATCAGAATCAAACAGTCCAATATATATGAACATATGTGAATATTTAGGTCCAATGTTATCCTATTTGCATGAGGATATCGTCCATATAAACGGCGTTCCCGTACTTAAATGGAAGTCATGAAATCATGGGCCAAAGAAGCAACTCAGAAAAACAATGTTATTCCCTAACAATCACAATTGTTAACCACTGGCAGCATGATAACGCTAAGCCAATGGAAGGTCTACGCTTTGAAAAATACTATATACATGTAATATTATCAATAGTTTATGAGTGATCAAACATGCTGTTAGACAACCGACATTAGAGCTTTATTTCGTGTCGTGACGATCATTTTTGGAAGGAAAATGGAACTTGTTAATGCAAGCCACTTATTTTTGCATAATCTGGGTTATGATCGTTTTACCTAGAATGTAGATATAACAATGTATCGACACAGTTGCACCCATATGTAACACGCCTTCTGGTTTTAGGGCGGTGAAGGGTGTGACATATGTCATGCACATTGCTAGTCCAGTTCCGGATTACGTTCCAAGCGACGAAAACGAGGTGATTAAGCCTGCTGTAGACGGAACACTACAACTGCTCGAAGCATGCGTTGCCTCGAAGACGGTCAAGAGGGTGGTGCTGACAAGCAGTAGTGTGGCTATAAGATGTGAGTGATAGGAATATTATCAATATCATATTATGGTCATCGTATAGCATATCATTGACCCAGGAACTCCGATCTCAAATAAGAAACTGGAGGGGTCATTATTGCAGCTCGGGACCAGAGTTTGCCATCGCGATATTATCAGCACAAGTACACAAACGGCAACTTATGCCACAAATACCAGGAGACTACCGAGCACATTATATCTGGTTGCCCTGTCCTGGCCAAAAAAAAAGGTAATATAGTAAGACATAACAAAGTTTCTTGGAATATCCACTGGCACATTTGTACACATTTTGGCATGAAGCACGTGCGCCAGTGAAACGACCATGCTACATATCCGGTCACCAATAACGATAAAGTAGCTCTGCATAGCGATGTCTCTATCGACGCGGACCGAAAATCAAAGCAAATAGACCGGACATCATCACTAACGACCACCAGATAAAGCAGTGTCTTATTGACGTCGCAGTTCCATCTGAGGGGAGTGTTTCATTGAAAGAATCAGAGAGAAACTTTCAAAATATAAAGACATTAAGATTGAGATCAGTCTTCACGCTGGCCCGAACAATCTTTGGGCCCTTTCTGATTTTGTTTGTGGATAAATAAAAAAAAACATTGGCCAAAACCTTGTTTTCTGGGCTCATAATTAATTACTAAAACTTTTGTTTAGCATCTAACATTCTATATAAATATAATATCATAAAACCGCTTAACCAAGTTAAATAGCTATATGTTGCCGACACCGTGTACCGTGCCAATGCATCTTCAAATTTCATCACACCTCAGGGTAAGTTTTATATCAACGATTTAGTGCATGTCCATACATTCCACTTCTGTGTCTAGTCTTCTGTAAACCCACCAGTGTTACTCGACAATATACCCACCCTATACCATTCAGCCGTATGGCAATGGATTCATTAGTATTAATCCTCATGACTGCTTTATTGCATTTGGTGGCCTATTGTTTGTAATTTAGTGCACTGTTCTTAAGTTGTATCACCTAATCAATTAGCTGATCCAGTCAATGTTAAAACACTAAATTAATTTTCACTCATTATGTGATGCAAATATATGAAGAACAATGATTTTATTTACTGTGTTATGCATACTAAAACTTTTAGATATTTAGCAGATGATAATACTATAATTTTTATTCTCATGTCGCTCCTTTTACAAGATCAATATGGGTTTTTTAGTTAAATGTCCGTCTCCATTTGGGATGAAACAAATTTTGGCCAATAGTTTGTCCAAATTAAATTTGTTTTGGCCATTTTCGAGAAAAAAAATTGGCCGTTGCCAATTTGGTCAATCAGCATGAACACTCATTGAGATCAGTCGCATTTGGCACACGAAAGCTTCACCATCTCGGCTATATTAGGGCCCTCGGTATGATCAATGAGAACATGATAATCTAGAAGCTCCCCGGGAAATGTTCAATTGATTAAATCCAGAAAACCACCCTCCTTGACACTTTACACATTCTCAAAGAGTACTCTATATCGCCTAAATGTACTATTGGGCATCAGATATCATCGTTGGATCTCCGGTCGTACAATCATACGCACTTTTAATGCAGCAAAAACTAAATAATAATAAGCATAAACAACAACATCATCATCATTGGATCATCGCCAATATCACAACCGGCATCACAGTCGCCATAATATCGCCATCATCACCATCATCATCGTTGTCGTACACATACTTTTACTGACTTTATATAGACAAGGCACAACCCCAATCGGACAAGGTATTCACAGAAGCTGACTGGTCAGATCTAGATCTGTGTCTGGACCCGTATAACAAGAGCAAATATATTCAAGAAAGGTCAGCGTGGAATTTCGTTAATAATCTGCAAGGTAAGTACTGACTGGAATGATAACATTGTGTAACTCATGTCGCCTGAAATGTGACATTTGTTGACGCTTATTACGTTTCTAAGAGACATAACTGCAATGAATGGACAAAACATGTTACATGTGGATACCCCACCCCCCCCCCCCCCCCCCGCCGGCTCATTAGTAAACTGAAGACCACTCAAACATGTGAGTTTTGACAGCAGATATGAACATAAATCATTTAGTAGAAATAACGAAATAGTAGTCAAACTTTAAAGATGGTTTGGTCCATCTCGTTACATATATAACCCGTGTATATCGTTTCTATGTTATACAATAATAAATATATATCGAAGACATATAATCGGAGATGCACAATCGTAAACAAATACTCCTCAGTTCGGGACGATTGTTCGCCGATAAACAAAGAGCAATGATTTCTCCAGCGAAAGTCGCTGCATATAATTTATACTGAAGAATGAAGTTGTTTGGTGTCAGGTTGGTTATACAATTTATTAAGTGAACTATTTTGTTCTGTATTGTCAATCCACCACCATAGTGCACAACTGTATACAATAACTCCTCAGTTCGGGGTGACTTTTCGCCGATAAACAAACGACAATAATTCGTCCATGGATTGTCGTTGCATACCATTTATACTAAAGAATGACGTTGAGTTGTTCTATTTTCACATTCGGTCATCACAGTGGAATTCCACACCACTTTTAGTATATATACTATCCATTTGTATTATTTCAGGCGACAAGTTGGAGCTCGCTGTTATTAACCCTGGTTTTTGTATGGGACCTGTTCTACAAGGAGTGGAAAACTCCACTTCTCAGGTATGCTCCTACATATAACTAGATTTAAAGATATTTGCCGTATTGTTCTAACGAAGTTATACAGTTACTCGTTCTCTATTCTCTAAAAAAATCTCTTTAAAATTACTTCTTTGAGAAATAAAAACGCTATAAAAAACGTTTTTTAAATGATTTTAATTGTTTTTATGTTTCTGAATATCTCCGTTATTTAGTCAATATAAACTACGTCTTTAAAGTCACTTCGGAAAAAAAACGCTCATTAAAGATACGGGCGGTGTTGGCGGTGGGTATGCTAAAATATTCAGCTCCGTCAAAAACCGCCATAAACAAAAAGAATAGTAAAATATAGACAAAATTTGTTCTTATACCAATCTGAAATATGGCATAAACAGTATGTTATTGTCATGTTTTCCTTTGTTATGTAAACAAAAGCAAAATACGTTACAGAACCTGACCTTTGTTTAGATCCGGATATGGTCAACATAAAGACGTTATTACTTGCGCCAGTCCATGCTGGACGCAAGTAATGTTTTCGGTCCGGATATCTGTTTATCTGTTTATTTGTCTGTCCTTCCGTGAATATGATACGTCATACCGGAAGTACATAATGTAAACAATGCACATGCGCTAATGTGAAATGGTTGCACCAATTGTAAATTAAATCCACGTATATATCTAAATTGCATTGTTATCTGGCTTTATTTTGGTAATAAATCCTATTTTATGTAACTTGAAACGGTGAAATGAGTTGAGATAAAGTCTAAAAGCGTGCGGATTCTTTTTTTCCCGCAGAGACAGTGAGGTGCGAACATATTTCTGGAAACTTTCTTCGATGTTCAAAACATTTCCGAAAGATCCTGGTGCATATTTATAAACCATGTCCGGCCAAACAGTCGAGCGCATGGTTCAATTGAGAAACAATTACACTGAAAAATGTGAATGTGGAAACATGGATTATTAAAATGCCTTATTTATTAACTGGGAAAACAAGCTTTCTCATTCCCAATGCAATATACCTATTGATGATATGTTCCCGAAGACTGTAGATCAGTCGCTAAGGTCATCTTCACATTTACATACTTTTAATCAAAGTCTAACGTGTCTTTTATTTAATTGTGTGGGTATTTGTAATTGACTTCGATGTTTTTTGCCGCTGAAGTGCAATGGCATACACAAATAATTCTAGTCAAACTAGTAATTTATCCCATTGGCATATAATATATAGCATCATCGGCAACCACACCCTTCATATCAGCGATGTCTATACTGTTCTATAAATATGTCAAACAACTCGTACGGTATTACTGCGACCATCATTAGTGTAATAGATCAAATGGAGATAACCGAGATATTCTGTCCGTACACACAAATATTTCAGCAATGGATGAACTGAAATTCAGATTTTGTTATCGATCTCTCAAACGAGGGGCCAGCACCCGTGGTTCAAACTGTTGTTATTTTTTCCTTATATGGAATAAAGAGCGTTTATATCATTTGTGTGTGATTAACCAATAGAATTACGCTGTGTTATGGAAACAGAAGCAAAACATCTGTATCACGAGCAGGTTCTTGTTTACGTACACCATCGTACGTTTTGACGACAATATACTATTTACGCGCTGATTATGTTTGGCATATGAACATATATAACGTAATGGTGGGTTCGATGTGCGTATTCGGTGTATAGTTAAGTATCTATATGTTAGTCAGATTGTGAAACCACTCATTTCGTGAAATGACTAAAACTTTAAGTCATTTCGTGAAATGGCTGTGGGGGTCGGTCATTTCATGAAATGACTGGAATTTCCATTGGCGGTAGAGATAGAATGACGAAGGAACTATTAGTGAAGTACGCCAATATTCTGAGAGGTGATGTCGAGCTGTTCAAGTCGGTGTGCCAGGAGTGCCAGAAAAAGAGGAAACATCCAGTGACCAAGGGATTACTGTAGTTGTGACACCAATCCTGACGACGGAGTTCGCATCCAGAGGACAGATTGACCTTATCGACATCATGCAGTCTATGAGCCACAACAGTTTCAAGTGGACCATGGTGTACCAGAACCACTTGACCAACGTTTGTGTTCTACGACTACTGACTTTCAAACAAGCCACTGAGGTAGCGTTCCATCGAAATATGAGACAATATTGCGTGGCGATCCGCGAAACATCGGTGTGATTGTGTGTCGAGAAGACAACTACATGTACAAGACTGCCACAAGAATTGGTATCTGAAATGCAGCTATTCGCGAAACCAATTCGAAGTTTGTCCTGAACGAATTATGACTGACAAAGACATTGATCAAAGCACCGAGCTTTCCCTCCGACAGGCCGTTACTCAATCTTCGATAAGTGGAGGACAAGGTTTCGTGAAATGTTCCTGTAGTGGTCCGAACAAGTGTAAGACGAGAATGTGTAAATGCTTCAAGGCGAAACTACTCTACAATAGCCGGTGCCACAGCAGTTTGAGCTGCTCCAGTAATTAAGACTCTTGTGTGTTGATACTATACATGTGTCTCTAATTATTTGAAACTATTGCATTGTATATTTTTATGTTTTTATTACATTTCTGATTATGAATAAAAATTTAAAAATTAAATAAAGTGGTAATATTAAGTTCACAATTGAAGTCACCCGAACCAAAAACAGTATTCAGTCATTTCGTGAAATGACTGGCCACTACTTTCATTTCATGTATCTATATCTGATAATGCTATGCGGATCGGGTGACACGCTTCAGGCTGTGTCCTGATGTGATTTGCCGGTAGAAACGATTTGTAGACAATACGAAAACAAAATAACAACATCGTATTTGCTTGCTGAGACAAGCTATTGATACGACGTTTATTTTCCGGATTTTAATGATACGGGCGGCGTTGGCGGTGGGTATGGTGTTAAAATATTCATCTCAATCAAAAACCGTCATAAACAGAAAGAATAGTAAAATATAGACAGAACTTGTTCTTATACCAATCAGAAATATGGCATAAACAGTATGTTATTGTCAAATGTGTTTTCCTTATTATGTAAACAAAAGCAAAAAACGTTACGGAACCTGGCTTTTGTTTAGATCCGGATATGGTAAACACAAAGAGCTTTATTTGTTACTGTTTTCCTGATATGGAAATAATAAAGAGTGTTTATATCATGTGTGTGTGATTAACCAATAGACATGCGCTGTGCTATGTAAACAGCAGCAAAACGTCTGTAGCACGAGCAGGTTCTTGTTTGCATACACCATCGTACGTCTTGGCGACAATATACTATTTACGCGCTGATTATGGTTGGCATATGAACAAAACTATATATATTTTAATATTCCGTCTGTTTATGGCGATATGAACAAATATGAATATTTTTGCCACGAACGCCGCCCGCGCCTTTAAGGGCTATTTCACTGTAAACCATATAACAAAAGAGATTATCCAGACTCTTATCCTCTCATAACGACATTTATTAATTAGCTACGCATTATCGGTCGCAATAAGTATAACGCTGCCCGCGTCATAAGTAACGAAAGTCGGCCAATAAGTGGAAAATCACGGTCAAAAAGTCGGCCAATAAGTAGAAAACGAGGCCAATAAGTCAAAGTAACGTAACTGACGTCATACGTAATTAGCTCGATCGGCAAAGAATATTGGTTCGACGGAAGATAAATTGCAGTTGATTTCGGATGAATTACGGACAGTCACTGTTTTGGGGGAGTAAATATACATGTACGTGGATGAACTACATATATCCGTATCAATATCATTCCCAGTGGAAACTGACATTACTTTGAAATCGTTGCAAGTTCTTCACAAAGTTTACAGGAATAAAAATTGCTGGAATAATTGTTAATTTAATAAAACACACAATGGTATATCTATGTTAATATATTCATCCTGTGAAACAATTATTACATTGTTGCTAATTAATAAAATACTTATTAATTGGTTGTTTCCACATTGACCAAGTTATGAGGCCTCGGTCTGTCGTATTAGCCTTCGGCCTCATAACTCGGCCAATATTGAAACAACCAATTAATAACATATAGTATAGCCTCAGCCAATAAAGCGAATGCGAATTGCTATATCTCTATATCATATACATGTTGGTCCGGTTTGATCACCATACACAACCAGCTGCCCTTACACGTACCCATACCCGTACCCGTTTGAAATCGCGATCTAGCTGATAACAAGAAGCAACTATTAGATAGAACACCCGTTATTTCTACATATCGAATAAGTAGTTAGTTATTGAAATTTCATCCGCGGAACGTGACAAAGTCGAGTCATTTCTATGAATACTTTGACCCGGTTTTGTTATTTTGATGACAGCTTACACGACGTCTGCTGGAAAGAAACCCACCGTTACTCCCAAGGATAAATTTATTTCTAAGCGATGTCAGAGATGTAGCGGCAGCTCACATCAAAGCGATGACTGTCCCAGAAGCAGCAGGTATGAACAAAAGACTAATTCAGTAAAATAGTTTGTCTATCTGAATTTCCGAAATATAATTATCGATATGATCGGACAAAGTAATTATTAGTATTTGATCAATAAATTATTGATATTTTTGGTTACATTTTACCCATAATATTACAATGTCCATGTGTTATAATACATGAATCCAAAATAATTTGGTGAATGTTTTGTATTTTGTTCATCTACCACTCTTTCCTCTCACAATGCCAATTCGGACATAATCTGTATTGGTCTCAATATTCGGTAACCTGTGTTATCAGCCAGTTTTAACATGATTGAACAGTCTGGTTTCAACTTATTGAAAATTGGATTTCAGATGTGATGTCGTCGTGAGACGGTTCATGCATGTCTACTGTCTATATTTCACACACACACACACACACACACAGGGTATCACTTTTCAAATAAAAAGTACGTAGTCTTGGAACGCTAGTAGATATCGATTTAAGAAAAAACACGGAGCTGCAGGGGAATGACATTTTACTTAATTTATTTTTGGTTTTTATTTATTAAGTACAGTATTTTTTTATCTTATTTAAACGAGATTGCTGTTAATAAGCGGAATGACAGTTGGTTGAGTGACATTTACAGTCATGTTCCTCAGTTGGGTATTGACGAGGCAGGCACTGATTGGTACATTTAATGATAGCTCGATCGTTTTGACTCTTGATATGTAAATGTATTGCTTTTTCAGAATGTTATTTATTTCAAGAGAATGCTTCTCATTAGCACAATCAAATATTATTTAATCTGTTATAAATTATGGTCTAGCTCACTCCTGTATCAGTAGTTTGGATAAATTGTCCCTCATTGTACGTAGTTCTAGAATTACATTAGTAACCACCATATTACGGTTTATTTGGTACTGGAATGCTTGTAATTTATTGTTTAATGTTGCATTAAATGTCCTCATATATTTGTTCCCAGTCGCTTTTTGAAAACGCTCTATCTTATTCATAGTTCCATCGAATTTGGGAACTTGGGAACATAAGTCTCACAAATTTCCAATATAAAACATTGTTAAGGTTTTTTCCTCACGGAACTGATTTGTAGGACCTTATTGGCTTTCAGTTCAACAATTTTGTGTTTTTTTTATTTGTATTGTCTTGCCTCTATTTTGAGGTGATGTATATCACCACTACCTGTAAAGTTAAGTAATTATTTTTTAAGCCATGTATCTCAAATACATGTATTACTTCATTATTCATCAATGTGCCATCATTTTTTTATTCATCAATGTGCCATCATTTTTCAAAATACCACTTTTATATAATATATGTCTGTCAGTCCATGTCTTAACGTGAATCGGTATATACTGCCTCTGTATAATGTTGGCGTTGGCTCACACAATGAAGTAATACATGTATTTGTTAACAACATTCAAACTTTGCAAGAATGCTGATGTTATATCAATTGACCAGGAATAGTGGACATTTTGTTGGAATTCCTTACGGATTGTTCATTAATTGTCCTTTTTTCTGCATATTTCTTGTATATCACCTGGTGAACACTAATCACTGTCGATCGATTGGCTCGACAGTGTCCAGCATGTCTGCTAATTACCCACCGCAGTCGGTAACTGGGACACACGCGCGCATTGCATGTAATTGTCTTAGGGTTATGCACACGGCTGTTTCACTTCATGACTTAAATGCTTGGCGTCACAGGGACGGTCCGGCTGAATCGAGGCCCCCACTGGAAGACAAACTATTCGAGAGAATAAAATCGCTTGGCCTACTTCGGAAACGCAGGAACAGAAGAGGTGGCCGACGTCGCATTCACCATTCTAAGCATAAGCCGCATTCACCATTCTAAGCCCAAGCAGCTCTTTGTTGGGAATCTTATTCGGATAGATCTGCGTCCTCCTACTGATATTACTGCCGGGCTGTTCAACTCGCAATCCGTGAACAACAAAACATTTGATGTGCATGATATGATGGAAGATCACAGTTTGTCGATCTGCGCATTGACTGAGACATGGATACGAACCAATGATAGTATTACCATGCATTGGTGAACTCCAGCAAAGCGATTTGAAACATCTTCACGAACCTCGATCATCTGGAAGGGTGGAGGTGTCGGATTGCTTCTGAATAATACAGTTAAGATCAAAATGGAAAGGACTCACACATTTAGATCGTTTGAGGTAATGGTGGGCATTTTGACTGAAATTTCCACATTCATACGTTTGGTCATAATCGTATACAGACCCCCTCCAAACCGAAAAAACAAACTAAGTGTTGATATGTTCAGGTCAGACATTACGGAATTCTTGGGATCTTTGGCTGTTTATAAAGGACCTTTTATCGTACTGGGTGATTTTAATTTCCATATGGAGAATAAGGCGGACAGAGGAGCGATAAATTTCTCGAACATCTTGAAATCAATGGAACTTGTTCAACTGGTAACTGACCCTACACACAAATGTAAGCACACACTAGACCTTGTGATCGCCCGCGAGTGTGACTCCATGATTGTTTATGACACTGAAGTATTTGACATAGCTCTTTCTGACCATTTCCTGGTAAAATTCAACATTAGGCTCCGTAGACCAAAACCGGAGAGGAAGACAATGAATTTCCGTAAATATCGCAGCATTTATCCTTGCGATTTTTCGAACGCCATCATGTCCTCGTCTCTGTTGAGAACCCGCGATCTTTCAGTCGACGCGCTGGTTAAAAACTTCAATTATGTGGCCCGGGAATTGGTTGACAGTTTTGCACCTTTGCAAACTACAACCATGGTGAACCGTAAATCATCTCCATGGTTTAATGACGACCTCCGATTAGAGAAAGTGCGTCGTAGAAATCTCGAACTGCAATGGCGTTCCTCAAAACTGGAGATTCACAGGGAGTTGTTCGTGACACAACGAAATCGTGTCAATAAACTTATCACCGAGGCCAAGCGGCAATATTTTGCTGACCTCGTGAGCGATAACTCAAAACGGCCTACAGTTCTGTCTGATGTTATTGATAAACTACTTCACAAAAACAAGTCCTCGCCACTCCCTCAGTATACGTCATCGGTCGATCTTTCCAATATATTTGCGAAGTTCTTTGTAAACAAAATCGAGAACATCCGGTGCAATATGGTTATCAACAATTAAACACTCAGCTGGGAATTTCTTCAGACCAGTGGTTCATCAAGGGGACTGAAAAAACTGACGTGTTTCAAGCCAATCACATCTGTCAGAAATTATATCGAAATCTCCATCAAAACAGTGCCCTCTCGACATTATAGCAACACAGTTATTGAAGACATGTAATGCAGCACTAGCACCCGTGTTGATGAATATTGTAAACAGTTCTTTGGATAGTGGCATTTCCCATCCACCACGAAACATGCCTTAGTAACGCCGCTACTGAAGAAACCAGGGCTTGATGTCGAGGTCCTAAGTAACTAGTCTCCCCTGCCTAATAATAGTGATGGCCAAATAATAGTGATGGTGCACATTTTCGGGTGTTATTAATAATAGTGATGGTGCCAAATAATAGTGATGGCGCACAATGATGGCATTTTACCATATTTCTACTATAAATGAAGCAGAATGTAGGCCTTAATTAATTTGGCATTGTTGGGCAAGTTCCCATGCATGCAAGTTGTTCTCATTGGCTCCTTTAATAATGACAGTAAGTAATTTGGTAACAGTACCAGTCTGAGTAAGGTAAAGTACTGTGGTGATTGTAGCCAGGTTGGGTGGAAGCAGGCACGGCTTTCTCAAAATCACAGCGAGGCTGCCAAGGAGGCCTCGCTAAATAATTTGCGAGGCTGCCTCACCTTTTTTGGGGCTGATTTTTTATAAACTCTAAAGATAGCCTTACATTGGCTATTTTGACTAATTTGCTTTACTTCAATACCTTAGTGCTTATTTTGCAGGTTCTGATATTATAAGTTATGCTTAATATATTAAATATAATTCATAAATTGATATTTTTACACTGTTTGACAATAGGTGAACTTTGATACTAATAGACTACTAACTAGACTAACTGACCCAGTGTTATTATTAGAAGCTCAACTTTACTATAAAAATAGTTGAACAATGATCAATCCATATTATGAGTGAGTAATTAATTCAGTTAGTTAGGTATATAGAATCTCATATAAAAGACAAACACAATGACTTGATGCATCATTCATGTTTGTTTTTTCTATGTGACACAATGTAACTAACCAACTGTTGTATAACAACAGCTGTAATATGTATGTGCGCAATTAATTAAACCCATGTATTGATCATGTCTAGAGATGATATGGGACTACTGTATGTTTAAATATTTCAGGATCATTCAAGTGATGGAAGAGAGAACAAATGCTTTATTAAAACAAGTAACATTGTAACAAGAACTATAATTTCAAGATTAACAAAAAGAAAACTTAATCAAATAATAATGTATTCATTTATAAGTTTTAACCATGTGCATATATTATTAATTAATACATTTATGTAAACTTCATTAAACTTATTTAATTAATGTTGACTAGTTGATCCGATTAAAGTGATTATGTGTGTTACTAGTACTAGTAATTGATTAGTGTTTAACACCACTTTATGAAGTTATGAGGCCTATCTGAGCTATCAGTATCATGTAGAGTCATAATGTATTGGAATTAAAAAATTGGAGCACATTACAGAATTACAATTGACAAACATTGTCAAACAACACACGTGACACTTTAAGTTATTTAATATATTATTTTCAACAATTTTCTGTATACTTTGTTATATTTATTTAGTTGATAATTTGATAAATGATTTTTGATTGAGTGTGATGAGTATTGAGTTACTAGTATAATGTTATATATCGGACCATTGAAAATTTGAAATAATATATTAACCCGATAATCTGTTTAAAGGGTCATTCTGGACTCGACACAAAAAAACTTTTTTCTATAAGTCATTCAGTGACAAAAAACAATCAGTTTGATATATACGGCGGGTCAGAGTTTTGCATAATTACTGAAATATGATCGGTTAATGTTTTGTTTATAAAATACAAATAAACCCTATATGGGTTTATTTGGGTTTGTTTATATAAACAAACCCAAATAAGCCCATATAGGCCATTAGGGCTTATTTGTATTTAATAGACAAAACATTAACCGATCATATTTCGGTAATTATGCAAAACTCTGACCCGCCGTATAAATCAAACTGATTGGTTTTTGTCACTGAATGACTTATAGAAAAGGTTATTTAGTGTCAAGTCCAGAATGCCCCTTTAATATGAACTTGTTATGAATTAAATATGAATGGTGTAATGAACTCATTGAACAGTTGAACTGTGTGCAATATTATCATCATTCTGTTGTGTATTCATATTCAATAATCATTAATAAAATATATTCAACAATTATTTTCAACAATAAACAAAGAACTTATGAACTAGAATTATAGAGTAAACTATAATATATACATGTATGAGCGAGCAAAATAATTCATTGTGAATGACGACTTATTATGACTAGATCGTGTGACTATCACTGACTGACGGTCTGACAATGACTCTTCTGATTGTGCCTGTATAATTAATGGCTGTACCGTGGAAGAACCAAACAATCTCTAGAGATCAATCGGACCTCGGGAGTCTGATCAAGCTCCCGGAATATTTATATCAATATCTATTAACCTGCTTGACACATAATTGTTTACCAATTGAAAAATATTCGAAGATATGATCATTTTTACTAAACAACTTTTCATTATTTTATGGAACGATTCAAGAAAATATGTAATTAAGTAATTCCGTATCCTAAGTGCCCTATCACACTCTTAATCATCGAGTGATCTTTGAAATACTAGCACATGGCTATTATAATGATGAACTAAAATTGAGGTTACCAAATACTGATGGCTTGCATACTCTCATAGCTTTTCCAGAAAATAACACGAGTTACACAAGCAAGTTAATATTTAACAAGTCTGTCAAGTCATAGTACTAGTAAGCACTGGTCAAATCTATATGAATACAGAACAGTTTTATTGATCCTCAACAAAATTCCTCAACATTGAATTATAGAATTAGTGTTTCACTCACATGATAGTCATGAAACTCAGCCGAGTTTTCCGTTCCGCTCGGCAAAACGAAAAATTCTTAGACTTGTTTCATAAATATCACATGAGAGAAACACTCATTTCATATCCTCTATATATACCAATATTCGGGGATCTCAATCAACCTCCCGATGTCAGATCACATACATGTGTCATCAAATGAAAAGCATCTTGAAGATGATCCCAGTGGAAGTGGGTGTCCTATTTTCCTGACCAGCTGGTCAGGTGAATACCAAAGCACATCCTCCCTAACAGGCCATTTCCAATTACTTCCACTCCGTACCATAACAGACACTTCAACATTGGTACCCTCACTTGTGTCAACAATTTGCTTCACTTCCCCGGGGTACCTGGCGTCATCATAATCAACCAAAACCCAGTCTCCAATAGCTATCATAGACACAATAGAAGATCCAGAGACATCGGAAACACCTGGTACAGAACTTTCAGGCGTCATGTCACTGTCAGTGTCTGCACAGGCACTGGTGGTCGCGGGTTCAACTTCTCGACTGGTATTTGCGAAAGTATCTGAGTTTATCAGTCTTTTCGTCATTTCTTGATCAGCTGTGATCCGTTTTTTCATTGAGATCATTGCCTTTGTGTACTTCAGACCAAGGCAACTAATGAATGGCAGCATTTGCGTTGATGTATTAACCTTGTTCGTAGAAATGAATTCTTTGAAGTCATTTAGAAATTTCAGATCTTTTTGCAAGTCCGGGTCTGTGATATTCAGACTGGAGAATTGAGATGGCATCAATGGGTGAACATCTTGAATTCCAGTTGCTTCTTCGTGTTCACTGTCACTCTCCTCATTAGTTAGCTCTCTCATATCAACATCATCATTGTCATCATCACTAGAATCCATCTGAGTTTCCATTTCAATGTCACTCTGCTCGCCGTCAAGAAGCTCACATCCTTCATCTATAGGCTCAGAAATTGAAGTGCTGTCACTACCATTAGCGGCACTACTAGTAACGGCTACCGGTATATGTACTCCTTTGGGTGGCGTAATAGTTTTCACAAGTTCGGTTATATTTTTGGGGGGGTCCTTTGAGAGAAGATTGTTCCTAAATTCAATCATTTCTTTTCCAACGATGTGAAATATTTCCCCTCGAACCAAGTAGTCCTGAGTACCATCTAAGTTATTCGTTATGAAATTCTTATTGAATGCCATTTGAGGATCAATTTCAAGATCCTTCCACGATTTCACTAACAAATCCATCAGTTCATCGCGTGATGGAGATGGGATTTTGTCTGGGTCATGGCGCAATTTCTCCAGCATCAGTAATGCTTCTCTGTCTCTATATACTGCCTTGAGATGGCGGTGAATGTCCGTATCGTTGACTTGTACGTCGCCCGTAATACCACCTCCCAAAACAATCAAAATCCACCCTTTGGCTAAAAGGGCCTTTCTTACATCCTCGGTGACGTGGACAGAATAATCATCAAGGAGGTAAATTCCATAATTCTTTGTAGAGAATAAATTATGTTTATTTGGTATGTGCTTTATTGTCTCGAGCATATTCTCTAGACGATATGACCCTTTCGGAGCCCATTGACAATGAACTTTCTCTGGCGGGTCCAATTTAGTCCGAGTCCCTTTACCTTTAAACAGAAATTCGGGTATCGGCAGTTTATTTTTGTCGTCAGTAGAAACTTCTGTGTAGACAGTTATCCGTTCCCGAGAGAGAGAATAATTCTCCTTGACAAAAGCTTGTGCACCAGTCAGATTCAAAGTTTTTTGTTGGCTGCTTTCATTACGGTGTAAAGGTTTGATCACCTCCACGAATGACAGGTTCGATTCAATAGATTTTGTTGAAGAAGTATCGAACTCGCCACACATTCTTCAGGAATTCTATTATTCTTAATTTCCGGTCTTCAGCTGAGATTGAATAACGCTTGTTCGGTTTTCTAAGGCTAACACGATATTCTGTCATCCAGCCTTTTATCCACTTATCCGAGAAATGAATTTTCTGAGTTTCACTTTCACCCTCAGCCTCAGGGTCATCCGATTTGTTTTCATCTAAATACCTGTCATAGAGTTGACGACATTTCCACTTAAACAGTTTTTTTGGGAGTCTGCCTTTAAGTGATCCCCTAACATCGACAAACCATTCAAACAAGGCATGGCGAACTTCTACTGCAGCACTTTTTCTTCCACCACCGAATTCTCTGAACTTTGATTTTGAAGGTTTGAAGAAAATCGAGTCAGTCTCCGATTCCTTCATTTTCCTCTGGTAGGCCCTATGTACCACCATTACTGCTTTCCTGAATTCGGGATCATTGTTGGGTGAATGTTTCAATTCTGGAAACGTCTCTCGAACAGTACGGGCCAGGAACCCATCCTCACTGGATTTTTGGGACACTTTCTCATACTTTTGCTTTCGACTGTTCCATTTTATTTCAGCTTCCTTTTTTTTCTCATCACATTCTTGTTTTATTTTGACTGCTCTGTCGGCAAGTTGATTCTTTTGTTGTAACGAATATTTGTTTTTCTTTTTCCACGTTTGAGTGTGAGGTTCACCCATCTTGAGGTCCACAAACAAAAACAAAACTATTTTAATTTTCCCATTTTCGTCTGCTGTAGAATTATTTTAAATTCCAGATTGGAAACAAAAACGGAACAATAACGGAACGCGCGGTTTGAAATGCTGTAATGGAGCTTATAAAACGGACCACATTAATTCAACCAGTTCTATAATGCGAAAAACAAATATAGTGGGGAAACTTCTATTATTATTTATGATAAATAAAGTTCGGCATTTTGATCAGTGACAATGAGTAAAAGGTGGAACTTGCGGGAAATTAGTTGGCATATCGGTTGCATCATCCATCAATATTTCGCTCGAGATGTAAATTAGAGTTATCTTTCTTATGTCGCACATCGGCTATTTAAAATCCGACATAAAACTTAAATCCGACATAAAACGTAAGTTGTGGTTAATAATGTGGAACTGTTGCCAAGTCATCGCATTCATAATTAAACTGTGCTTTGAATACACGGACATGTTATTGTATTGCTTTATTGCATAGATTTAAATACATGTTCCTGTGTACACACAGAAGCTACTGCGGTGTCGTAACTTTCCATTTATAGCCAAAACCAGTCACGCATGTGTGCACACGACTCACAGCTTCTGTGTCTTCATGATAGCGCATAATTGGGTCACGATAACAGTATTGTTTGGAGAAGTCGGCCACGTCAAGTTAAATTAGTTCATCAGTTGTCACTCAGATTAGTTTCACTGATTATTTTATAATATAAGCCTGGTGATGTGATTTTAGCATTAAGTCCCGTTTTGATAGTAGAAGTCGGTTCCGTCCCAACGATAATTAGTTGTCACTGTGTGATTATAAGCTTTGATGAGTTGTAATTAACTGCGATAATCCGTCTGTTTATACACGGACATCATGATCTAGAGGCCTAAATCCTGTTAGGAATGAGATTCTCCCACATTCCTGTCAACTTGTCAAGTGCACTTCTATTTTTTTTAGTGAGCTGCACGTTTTTTCTAACTTTTTGACTGAAAATTCCGCGACTTTGCAAGAACTTTAAATAATCGTGATGGCGCCTAATAATCGTGATGCTGTCGTATTTTTCTTTAAATTAATAAACGTGACGTCACGTTTATTTGGCAGGAGAGTACCGACCGGTTGCAAACCTCTCTTTTATTTCAAAGCTGATAGAGAGGGTTGTTTCCAAACAACTTCGCGAATACTTGATGTCCACTGGCTTGTCGGAAGTGTTTCAATCTGCCTATCGTCCAAATAGCAGCACCGAGACTGCACTTCTTCGGGTCCAACATGACTTGCTTATGTCAATGGATCAAAGTGAAGTGTCATGCTTGGTGTTACTGGATCGCAGTGCCGCCTTCGACACCATCGACCACGCTGTGCAATTGGAGATACTTGAAAACAGACTCGGTGTGACTGGTGTAGCCTTAGATTGTTTTAGGTCATATCTGAACGGCCGTACATTGAATGTCACAGTGAACAACGTTCACACGGATGTTTTTGCACTTAAGTACGGTGTGCCACAGGGGTCTGTGCTTGGACCCATGCTCTATGTGATCTACGTCCTACCGCTGAGGGACACAATCCGTCATCATAGACTGAATTTTCACTTTTACGCGGATGATTCCCAACTCTACGTTCATTTCAACCCTGGTTGTGAGATTCCAGCCAGAGACTCCCTAGAGCACTGTGTATCCGATATTAAAATATGGATGACTAATAATTTCCTTAAGTTGAATCCTGACAAAACTGAACTGATATATACCGGGTTACCGCATCAGTTGCAGAAAGCAACTACCCACGATATTGTGCTTGGAGATAGTGTAGTCTCTAAGTCGACTATGGTCCGCAACCTGGGGTATATGATGGATGACAATATATCTGCGGAGGCGCATGTAATGCAAGTTTGCAGATTGGCATATTGTCACCTGAGAAATATCAGCAGGGTACGAAATGTGGTCGACGACGAGACGGCCAAACAACTCGTACATGCATTTATCACAAGCCGTATAGACTACTGTAACTCACTTTTATTTGGTTGCAACACATACCTTATTCGGAAACTTCAACTTGTACAAAACTGTGCTGCTGGGATTGTTACCAAAACAAAGATATTTGATAACATCACTCCAATTCTAGCTAAATTACACTGGCTTCCCGTTGAGCAGAGGATCCATTTTAAGGTCTTGCTTTTCACTTATAAGTGTTCAAATAATCTGGCACCATCGTACTTGTCGGATCTCATTCAGCGCTATCAACCCGTCACACCACTCAGGTCCGCCAAGGCAAATCAACTTGTCTATAAACCTGGGGATCTGGTTACATGTGGCGATCGCGCTTTTTCGGTGGCTGGCCCAAAGCTGTAGAATATACTTCCTGATCACTTAAGGATTCCACAAACCATAAATGATTTCAAATCCGCACTTAAAACCCACCTGTTTGAAGTGGCATTTGGTCCTCGGCCCACATTGCGTAAAGTTAAGAAATAGCCGCAGTTTATGTTGTATATCTGTATTGTGTTGTGTTGTATTTGTTTTATGTGTATATTGTTAAGTCCGAGAGCACATTTGTGGAGTCGTGACTATAAACCTTATTATTATTATTATTATTCGTCTTGGATTTCTGGTTCTTTTTGTAGCAATGCATATGTATATATGGCATCTCTTCAAACGAGTCGAATTGATCTACTAAAATTATAAGGCTAGATTTTCTAAAATCACCATTACTGTGCCACCATATTTGTTATTTTTTTCCAGAATGATAATTTTCAATTCTGAATATTTAAGAGGGTCCATTTATTAGTTTTAGCATGTCACATTAAGTAAGTTACAAAGCATGTTAATTCTGGTACTTTCGAGCCCCCGTCTTTGTGTTTTGAATGAAAGTTTCTCGTTATAGCCTATCCATTTTACCGTTCCAAATATATAATAAAATATAAAGGTATTGATTAGAGAACTTTGTGGATTAGGTACTACCGTCCTGATTTATATCAGGATAGGTAGTGCTAGCATTTTAATTACTATTACCTTTCCAATATGGACAGTGACCTTAATGTCCAAATATAGCTTCAAAATTTTGTCAACACTTTTTTCTTATTTTTCTAGCACATATTCTGGATCTTCGAAATCAAAGATAGTACCTATGGATTTTACATGTTCCCCTTAGACTCTATTTAGTGTCCAGTGTCCTTGTTTTTTTTCGAACCACACTGCTTCAATTGTTTTCTCTCTCAAAATTCGCTTTAAGGCCAGATATATATTCAAACTGCTGTATTAGTTCAAAAACTCCTCTGGGAGAGGATTGGCAAGTATTTCATCACATGAGAGAGTCATCTGCATATTGACTATTTTTTATTCTGTTATCCAATACAAGGCCTTCAATATAATCGTTGTTTTACAGTTCCTAGAACTTTAAATCTACGTGTTGATTAAATCCGAAACAGATATCCTGGTTTGTCATTGTTGAGTACTCGTTACTCAACGGTTGAATACAAACCGCTCAACAAATTATCACTCAACGTGTTAGTCAACAATATTTTCAGTGTAGCTCGCGCGTGCGACTGATTCACTTTGCGTGTGCCAATGCGCTACCGGAATATTTCAAAATCTTCACGAATCACTAGAGTCATTATAGTGGTAACAAAATATATTTTATTTTGAAATTCAACACAATTATGGGGGAAATAAACGGAAGAATACGGGAACTACGTGTGTCTTTCTCTATTCTGTGGATGGTGAAGTGAACTTTTATACATCGTTTGAATGCGAATATGAGAACATTTATCGTCGTGAATGACGAATTTCTTTGGAAACGAGGCTAATGAGAACATCTAATTTGCTTTAGAGCGGATACCGAAAATTATGTCATGCGTGACTATTTATATTTATTTTTCAGTGTAATAACATATGGGAGAAGGGGTACCCATAAATGAGACAGCACTTATCCTCCAATACCATTATCTGTATAAAAATGTATATGTTACAAATCATGTTTATAATAATGAACAAATAAATATGTTTAAACTAATTCGTGAACGATACCAAATTCGACTCCCACATCCATACATTTCCTCGCGGAAATACGCACATAATCGACCTATAATGTCAAATAAGTACATAGTATGATTATTTGATTATGAAATAAAAAGATAATGGACTCTTACTCGCTATTTTGATTTATGGCACGGGTCACAAGTGAAAACGCCTGTTAAAGAGCGTACACCTGACCAGTTGTGCGTGGGCTTATTTGTGTCAATGTCCGAACACAATCGGCTTAGAATCGCCGCATTATGAGTCGAAAATGTTACTAAAACATTCTCATTTTCAGCACATTATCGACTGAAAATGATTTGATCTAAGCAGATTATCTACATAAAAGAGGTTCTATTTTTTCACTATAGGTCATCGACACATAATTGGTTCTCATAACATGTGGTGGCAGGAGATAGCGTTGGTTTACCAGAAGGAATTTCAGGATCAAGGTTCGTTACGTATGCCCATCATTGCGAGGGAAAATCAAGACCGGTTACTCGGACCGAGGGACCGGGTCATGGTGCAACTCAAACTTGTCTTTCCCTACTGGAAATCAGTCTAATATATATACGTATGAATGCTAACAGCAGCCAATTTATTAAGTTGTTCCCACAGTTAATGTCCGTTCATCGTTTTAAAGCATCATTTGTTCTATTTGCTATCAAAACGAAAACAATTATTCATCTACGCTCTGATTACCTGCAGAATTTTATCGGTCTGGACGATGTATATGAAGAGTTTTACTCGTTCGTTGTCTTATAGCACCATTAGTCTATTTTGTAACTAGATTTTAGAACTAGACGTGGGACTGTCATAACTGGACTAAGGATACCTCCGCCGTGAAATTTGGTTATACATTAAGGGTATTAAGCCATATATGAGCATATTTGTAAAATATATCTTTATTTTTTTTCGAAACAAATACACAAGGATTACAAACTCGGATAAATGTTGCAACTAAAAAAGTCGCATCGAGCTCATAATCACAGGTGCACAGATTCTCATAGTCGTAAATATATGCCAAGTTTCAACACAATTGTCCAGAAAATATACGAATACAAGGTCGGACAAAATTATGCATGTTAACCCTTTACCCAATAGAACGGCCCTGTGCCAATGCATCCTCTTATATATGCGAGTCGACCATAGGTCGCCTCGCACATATAAGAGAATGCATTGGCTTAACACATTAAAAATTATAAAATTGTTAAAGAATGTAAGAAAAAATGGTAAAAAGTGTTAAAAAAAGATAGGCCAATGCATTCTCTTATATATGCCAGGCGACCTATGGTCGACTCGCATATATAAGAGAATGCATTGGCACAGGGTATAACTAGTGGTACATATATGCGTGGTAAAATGAGGTTAACTACGCTAAAAGTCGGATGGACCTCATAACTGTAGATGTGCAGGTTCTTATGGTACTAAATATATGTGCCAAGTTTAAAAATAATTGACAGAAACATGTACGAATACAAGCTCGAATGATGTTGCGTCCACGCTCCGACGGACGGACGGACAAGTTGATTCCTGTATACCCCCATAACGCGTTGACTACATACAACTGTTCTGAGTTTTATTTGTCTAGATGATTTTATCGAAAAGAGCTTCGGTCAAAAACTCTGGAATAGCGACTTCGTATATCGTTTCACAATGTGCGTTGTATATTTATACGGTGTGGTATTATACACAACTATATTATACACTCATCGCTACACTCAAATATTACTTAAAGTGATACTGTACTAAAATGTTGTTGGTTTCTATAGTCTCTGAGTCCTAGAATAAGGTAACCAGGTTTCCATTATTTGAAAGTTTGTTGAGTACGAAGTAATGCTACGGATGGAAGATTAGCCGGAATGCGAACATACCAATTGTCGTTGTCGAGTAATGTTTGGACAGTTTTCAAGCAAATATATCAAATAAATGTTATAGTATATGCATATATATATATATATAGTAGTCCCATATACTCATTTAAGTCACTGTATAGTCACTAGACAGTGAGTGGCTCGGGTTTACGCCCCCCGTATCAACATATTTTTGTACACAATCATGTGTGCCACACGTTGCCCAATCCACTATCCGTGAATTATTTTGATTACGTCTTGTACACGGAAATTCGTAATTTAATTTATGGTTCCAGCTATAAATTAAATTTATATAAAAATATTAACTTTGATTTTAAGATAACCTACTAACCTGGGCATTTACAGAATATCTCTTCGACTCAAATTACTTTGTTTTCTATATATTATCGATATTAGATCGTTGTTATCACCAGGAGTTTATTGAAAATGGCGTACAGTACCCCTTTAGGATATTTTTGCGCGAATTCCTTGGTTCAGATTATCCTTTGATGTCGTTGACTGAATCACGTGCGGGGTCCTCTATTTTAATCGTCATTTTATTTTATCGTTATTTGTGTTGACTTCGACTTCAACTGTTGACTTCCTATTTTATAACATGACGACAGTTTCTCAGCTGTCGGAAGTGGTTATGGCCCGACAGAACAAACTCCACACTCCTCGCATTGGCGCAATTTTCCCTTGTAGAGGGTGTCATCCCCACCATTTCCCTTGTAGAGGGTGTCATCCCCACCATTTCGTGTACGAGGGAATAGGGTGATTTTGAAGTAGTACGCACGATTCATACTCCTTTGTTAACCTATTTCAATCGGTATTCAGATGACATCAAATTGTCAAAGTTTGATTATTTCTTAGCCCAACTAGACCAAGTCTTCTCGGTCGACAACAGCGTGGGATATCTGTTGGTTTGAGCTGTTTTCTTGGACCGCGTCCCGCCCTGTTATACTCTTCAATAACATAATTTATGCCCAGAATCGTGGACGGGAGTTACATTGCTTGCATGTCTTTACATTATATGAAATGGGCGATTTGCGTATATGAACATAGAGGGCAGCCTTTCACAAACATGACGATATCAAATATGCATATCAGAGGTCCATTGAATGTCAAAACAACGATATTTATTAAAGCCACATGGCGGTTTGCGCTCAAAAATACGAATACTATTATTTGCTTTTGAATTTTTCCCGGTATTGAAATAGGTTGATAAATATCTTAACTATCTTTCTGCGAGCATTCTGTAACCAACAAAGACGCATTGAAGTAATGAAAAATACAATTGTAAGCAGGGTGTTTGGGTCCCAATCAAAAACACGACATGGAACAGAAAAGAGCGTTCCATGTTTTTTCAAAGCATATGAAGCCGGCATACAAATAGTTCGTGTATTTATCGACTATCGTGTCCGTCGCTCCAAATTACTAAGACAAAATTTGGAGGTTCGAATGAGCCATATCCGTTTAAGTAAAAAAGCCTTGTTTTCCGTATCAGAAAATGTATGTAAACAATATACATGTACTAAACGGTCGTGCACATGTATCACCACTTTACCTTTTTCGATCACGGTGAATGAAGACAGGTTAATCGCGGAGGAGTACGGAGATGTTGTTTGGGATAATGCACCCGATTGCCTCCTCCGGAAACTCGACCGCCTATACACAGACGCTGGTAGAATAGTAAGTGGTCTCACGCGTTCGGTGTCAGATGAAAAAGTCTTATTTGAACTTGGATGGCCTCCATTAAGCGAAAGACGAAACCTCCATAAAATGCACACCTGGAACAAAATAATTACTCATCATGTCCCTTCCTACCTCACCAATCTATTACCAGCTACCGTCGTTGAAGCATCTCGATACCCCATCAGAAACCCCTTGCGATACATAAACTACTTCACGAACACGACTCATTTCAAATCGAGTTTCATCCCATCCATGATAGCTGAATGGAATCTATCATGTAAAACTACTACCGATAACAAAAAAGTGGTTGACCCCTCTTCAGAACCAAGTAAAGACGAAATCATAAGTAACATGTATAGAACATTCTGTAATAAAGAACTGACTTTGAAACCCCCACCATATTTCAATACAGGTCAAAGGAGATTAAATATTTTGCACTGTAGACTTAGAAATAACTGTAGCGACCTAAACTTTGATAAATATGAAAACTACATCTCAGCTCATTCAAATTGTACTTGTGGAAATTCATGTGAAGACGCAAACCATTTTTTCTTCAGTTGTCCTCTGTACGCAGAAGCGCGAAATCGGATGTGGGCTCGTATGGATGAACTTAACGTGACTATTGTCTCCGAAAAAGATCTCCTGTTTGGTGTACAACACTACAGCGGAAAGCTAAATGCGCACCTGTTTGAGACAGTACAATCATTTATCTCATCTACAGACCGTTTCTCTTAATCTCTTAATCGCATAATTATCAGAATTTTCTCGTTATAGTTTCCCTTACCCCAATTCTGCGAGACCACAGCCACTCCAACAGCCACACTTAAACATTAACTTCTACAATACACCTGAATTAAAACCATCTCCGATATTTGAATGTATTAGCAATTGAATGCCAGGGGAGAGGAGCTCCGATAAGTTCGGCAACTTGTGCTCCGATCCTCTGTGCCCACACTCATACCATTATTGTTATATTTAATCTGTGTAATATATATTGTATATAGTGGGTCACAATAAATATGTTCAAATCAGGTTAATCGCGGACATATATCAGATGATTAATCACATTCAGACATTCACTTGACAGCCCGGGCTCCAGGTGTAAATGTAGTCCGTCTTTTCGTTGAAAGTCTGTTATACAAGAAGAACGGGACGGAACTCGGTCCAAAACAGCATCAACCCAACAGATAGCCCAAGCTGTTGTGTACCGAGAAGACTTGGTCTAAGCCAAATATAGTTTTATGTGATTTAGTCTCATACATATTGAACTTAAGGACATTACTTCAGCACACGACTGCGTGCAAATTGTCATATTAGTGTGAAATAAACATGACTTGTATTCGTTATTTTCTTAACCGGTACCCAGGATTCACCCCTCCCTTTTAACTGGTATTCATGATTCACAGGGGCGACAGCATCCTTATGTCACCAGACAACATGCATTTATTATAAATATTTAATATGTCGTCACGGTGATAATTCGCGCAATTACTAAAACATTTAAATTAAATATGTGTGCGGATCTGATTTCCTTTTTACAGGTTATAATGTGCCTACAACCTACTGCCCGAATTTCGTACTGTGGATGATCGGATTATTTGAAAAAACCATGAAAAAGACTGTACCATGGCTTGAAAAAACAACGAAGTTTGACACTACCAGGGTATACGTAAGTAACATGTCATAGTGTAATATTTATCACATGACAATTTTCTAGTAAAGCTAGACGGCCCATCCGATGTGACACCATACATATATCATTGGTATGTTTTCCGTTCTCTATTTTCATAATTATACTCGTTTTAAAAGTATTACTGGTAGATGATTTTATGGATTTTTGCTGTGTGTGCGACATGAAAGATAATGCAGGATTTAAGTGTGTTTTATGGAATCCTATTAGAGCCGAAAGCGACAATATGTGCGCCGATCGGCGCACTTTTTGTCGCTTTCGGCGCGCGCCGAAACATACCCTAATGGCGCACTTTTTGTCGCTTCCGGCGCGCGCCATTAGGGAGTGGACCTAATAGTATGCCTAATGGCGCTTTCGGCGCGCGCCGAAAGCGAAAAAAAGTGCGCCATTAGTAACGCGCCGAAAGCGACAAAATGTGCGCCGAAACATGCGCTAATATCGCACATTTTGTCGCTTTCGGCGCGCGCGCCGAAAGCGCCGAAAGCGATAAAAAGTGCGCCGAAAGCGACAAATAGTGCGCCGTAACGGCGCATATTTTGTCGCTTTCGGCGCTTTCGACGCGTTACTAATGGCGCACTTTTTGTCGCTTTAAAGCGCCATTAGCAAGTGGCCCTAATAGGATTCCATAGTGTTTGCATATTTCTTTTATCTGATAATTTTTAATAGTTTGGTGTCAATGCGGACAAATGTCACACTTTTAAAAATTATCATTCGGTGGCGATATGGATTCCCATTGATTTGAGATATCCGGCTAATAAGTCAAACAAATAGCAACCACACAAACGAATTATTAGTGCAAAATTGGAACATCCTATACAACTGGATCATTCAAATGTATAGAGGGTTAGAACCGAATGCGGGAAATCAATCAGGAATAAAATGGTTAATCGGATAACGACTAATTGAGCAGAAAAATTATGTATATATATATACGTAATGTGGTAGTATGGAAAATAGTTATCGATAATAGAACATATTGCGGTACACAAACTTAAAAGGCTATTCCGAGCTGTTTTCGATTTTTGTTTCGCCTTTGGTTGAGACACACGTTAATCAAAAGTATACGTAATTTATATACGCCCGTTTTTAAACCTGACGTATTATGTTGTTGGTCTGTCAGTTCGTCCGCACGCTTTTCGTTTTCGGGTGATAACTTTAGTATATACGTCTGAACTGAATGGAATGAACTTTAGCATGTGAGTTTACCTTAGTCCAAAATAGAGGTCAATTTTTTGGTTCCGCCCGCCCATTTCTACCAGAGTTATGACCCTTTTTTGGAATGATCACGGTTATATGCCACACCCTCGTGATGCTAGGCGATGCGACACACCCTAGCGATCCCCAGCTGTTTATATTTACCATTTGCAAAACAATCGATTGGCCTATGTCGTAATAGATGACCATCCGAATTGACACCATCAAATTACATGTTCTGCGTGTTCTATAACTGTTTGATCGCTTAAAGGTGTACTGTACACTACATCCGACCATTACGTGACCATCTCCTTTTGTTCTCAACAGAATATATGCAACAAATTAATTAATTTGAGCCACGAATTAGTGCAAAATACACTCACGTGCTATATGAAAGCAACATGAACACTACGGAGTTACCAGTCAAGAATGACGGTTGACAAACATGACATGCTGGAAAGATCCTGTGTCATTGTATTATGCGATATACGAGAGTCTCCCACAGGACATATAAGAGAATGAACTGACTTACCAGGTCAAGTTAAATATTGTATGGCCAATGTATTATCGGCATTGGCACAGGGTTTTCGCAAAATTTCAGGAAGCTCCAGTCATGGAAGAGTTAAATTTGACCGTTTTCTGTATTTGCAGATGAGGGATGTTCTCGGTATCACACCGAGGGACACGACAGATTCACTGCTGGACATGGCGTATACGATGATTGACCGCGGCTTTATCAAGAAAACTCCAAAATACCGAGGACGAACACCCAGGTCGGAGGAGCACAAACAAGAAACTGATTCGGGGTGATTTCCCAGCAGACATGCTATCTTTAGAGTATATATCACCATAACAGTGGCCAACACGGCTCACCTTAAAATAAATACCGACTAGACGTCTGCAATGTCATCGACATCTGCCATTCGATTCACTTAATTTAGAGGTATAGTTGAGTTGCGACATGGCGAGCTCGGACACAGGTGCGTCATAAAACAAACGGATCACGCGAACTGACTTTGGCGATGCCACAAACCACTCTCTTTCTTTTTCGACAGACCCTGATACGTCCACCAAAAGGAAAACTATACGTCATCGAGGTCCTGTGGAGAACGCAGGATCTAAGACATCTCCCACACTAGCACGGGGGGAGAACTGCGACGTGAGGATCGGTGGCATTCCGATAAAGAGACGGTGGAAATCCGATAAACGAGACGGTTCGCTTTCGGCGACAAATGAGATTGTCTTCGTGTTTGGGCATTCAAACGGAATTGCCGTCACAAATCAGGTTTCATATCATCATATAGTTATTTTAGTTACTAATATCCATCAAAATCTAGACGCTACAGTGAGTAAAACCAATAGAATCGCCATTTAAAAGTCACGCGACGGTTCGTTTTCCGATAAAAACGAACAGTCGCGTGTCTTTTATCGGAAAACGAACAGTCGCGTGACTTTTAAATGGCTATTCTCTTGGTTTTAGTCACTGTAGCGTCTAGATTTTGATGGATATTAGTAACTTAAATAACGATATGATGATATGAAACCTGATTTGTCACGGCAATTCCGTTTGAATGCCCAAACACGAAGAAAATCTCGTTTGTCGCCGAAAGCGAACCGTCTCGTTTATCGGATTTCCACCGTCTCGTTTATCGGAATTCCACCGTCTCTTTATCGGAATGCCACCGATCCTCACGTCGCAGTTCTCCCCACGTGACTAGCAGAAATCGTGGAATAGACTATTAATTCTGATAGTTTCACAGATAAAAGTGGTGACATTCTTCATCCCATATGGGAAGCAGCAGTTACTCGAATTATTCATTGCTGTTCAATCACAAATTGTCAAAGTTCTAAATGCCGGTGTCCAAAAAAGCTGTATCATATATCGCCACGCCCCAAGTCATGATGAGACTAACCAATCACCACGTCCCACGCCCGGAGTAAGATTATCCAATCACCGCGTCTCCACGTCCGGGGTGAGACTAACCAGTCAGTGCGCCCCATGTCCGGCGTGAGACTAACCAATCACCATGTCCGGGGTAAGACTAACCATGCAATCACCAAGCCCGGGGTGATAGTGAGATTGAAGCTGACTCGACCCACACAGCATAACCATATGTATACATGTATATTGACAACCACAGACACACGTGCGTGTATATATCCATACGTGACCGTCCTCGTGGACACAATAAAACATATTTAAACGATATACCGCTGGATAAGATTTCAATAATCTAGACGTAGGCAATTCATCTTTTTGCCAACTGTGTTATCGACATAGTCGCATTTTTCACCCAATATTCCGAAAACCCATACTCTCGTGATTAACAGGTACGTCCTGAATGTCCTAATTCATTTACACATCATTGATAAACTGACAACCGTATAATTATTAAGAATGTCCTTCTGTGATTGACTTAATGTACATACTCATTTGATGTATTCTTTCTTATGCTATTGTTCATTTGTATCGTTATTTGTTTCTCTGCGTTATATGGAGGAAATAAATGATTATAAATGTGTTTTTTTTTTGCTCAGTTTTAAATTCGCACACTTTGAATTCGAGCAGCCTGACGCGCGAATTCAAAACTTAACAAAATTATTTCTCTATGATTTAAAACAATCATGTATCCGATGGCATGTAGTTCCCGTTCTAGTCCGAAGATAGATTACATGACCGCTACGAATTAAATGTACCACGCGCACAGAAGATAACTGTCAGTTATTTAGTTATAAAGATACGTCACCACTTAATCCAATATTAATATAGTATTTCAATAGTTATAGGCTTCAATAACATTTAATTGAACTAAGTGATACTAACGTACATCGATATATAGTCTGCTGACTTCAGAAATGTTACTTAGTAGTTTGCATTCAATACAATTATGCACAAACCCTTTTATTGTTCCCCGTTTTTTCGGCTTGTTTGTTCACTAAACTTTTGAGTAAGTCGCTCAGTTTAAAATTCGCTCAGTGTTGGGTGAAAATATCAGCCATGACTAACTCAGCGACCGACGTGATTCCAAGAAAACCACAATGTCATAGGGCGGTAACAATGGCTAGCCACAGGGACGTGGCGACAGGGGTGGGGTGTCTAACCTTCCAACTGGACAATATTTTCAACAGTTGGATATTTCATGCCTGGCACAACATTAGTTGGGAATTTTACACCACATATAGGATGAAATTGTACTCATTGCTTAATATCCCAATCAGTAATTATGGTAACGGCGGGGGGGGGGGGTGGGGTACCAGTTGGAACGTTTCAATCCAATTGAAGGCACCGGCGGCGTTCGTTGCAGAAATATTCATATTTGTTCAAATCGCCATCAACAGAAGGAATATTAAAATATATATAGTTTTGTTCATATGCCAAACATAATCAGCGCGTAAATGGTATATTGTCGTCAAGACGTACGATGGTGTACGTACGATGGTGTACGATGGTGTACGTGAACAAGAGCCTGCTCTGTCACAGAAGATTTGCTTCTGTTTACATAACACGGTACGTACGATGGTGTACGTACGATGGTGTACGTAAACAAGAGCCTGCTCTGTCACAGAAGATTTGCTTCTGTTTACATAACACGGCGCAATTATATTGGTTAATCACACACAAATGATATAAACGCTCTTTATTATTTCCATATCAGGAAAACAGTAACAAAAAACGCTCTTTATGTTTAAAATATCTGGATCAGAACAAAAGCCAGGTTCTGTAACGATTTTTTTACTTTTGTTTACATAACAAAGGGAAAAAAACAATTGACAATAACATGCTGTTTATGCCATATTTCTGATTGGTATAAGAACAAAGTATGTCTATATTTTACTATTCATTCTGTTTATGGCGGTTTTTGACGGAGGTGAATATTTTAACAGCATACACACCACCAACGCCGTCCGTATCTTTAAATCCAAGAGGGGTGTAACCTGCAATTATGCGAACATGGGAGTTTTATCTGACTTAAAGGGGTACACATAGAACTTTTACTTTTGAGTCACCCCCCCCCCCAACGGAGACCGTCTAGCCACGTCCCTGGCTAGTCAACTTGTCACAAAAGCCCAATATATTTGTACTATATAAATATTGTACACTTCGAAGACTAAGCCTCATCGATACGGATACATGGTAGCGATACTTGTAAACCTCCGCCATTTTGATTTGATTTTGATAACATGTGAAACACATAAATACCCATACACAATCAAACACGTTGCCGACATCATGTATAATATAAAAGTTATAAATTATAAATTAATTTCCTCCAATGAGAGCCAACTGTTATTTTGTATACATTCATACCGATGGATTGATACTGACATGTGACAATATTTACCGGGGATGACATGAAAAGCGTACCTATAATGGAGTGGCCAAATTGAAAAAGGCCCTTTGGTTGACCAGCAACGGACAACTGGTTAATAGATAATGAAATGAAAATAACATAACGAAATATGTGTTATTATGTGGCACATGGTGATACTAGATCGGAACGTTCTTGTTTTTTTCAGGCTTGTTTGAGATTTCGCGACGTTATGGTAGATAATGTAACGTTCTGCGTAAACAAAAATCATGATGATTCATAGAAACTGTCGCCCGTCAACTCTATTCAAAACTAGCACTGTCATAAAATTCGAAATATAGCCATCGCCGGGGATTGGATCCAATGCGTAGTATTTGCTTTTAATGTAGAACACATATACCAAGTGTAAAATGCGAACTTTCCAACCATATTCACTATTACAAAATTATAAAAATCCACGATGGCGTCCAATACGGCATTACGTTTTAATTTTAAGACTTAGTGAAGGAAGATTCGAAACATCCAGAAAAGGAACGTCCCCAGTAGTGAAATGTATATTATTGTAATGAACAAATAGAATAACATTTGATATCTAACATTAGTTTCTTAATGAATACAACTTCATTAATACATCTTATCAATTGTTAAAATAATAGGCAACAAATTATCCTGGCGTTCAATGTCATCAAATTCGAAAAGTTATCGCCTGGGATTGGAACCACGAAAATATTTTGTTTTATTTAATGTAGAATACATTGTTAGTTGATCACATTATTCTGACTTACACTCATTTACTTGAATCCCGATCAGAAGCACTGATATGAGGTCCACGTTACGTGAAAATAACAGCGCAAGTTTGGGGGTAGGTGGTTTATGTGTGCAGTATATTGATTCCGCTGTGAGATCGGTCTTTCTGCCACTCATAAACATACAATGTCGTGGTATGGCCTATGCTCCATATACCAAACCATACACATAGTTTGAATATCTATATATCAAAACTGATGGCTAGTGTTTATTGTGAATTGCATTATGCCTGTACGCCCTGTCGCCATTTTAATTGTGTTTATATGTGCTGCCAGCCTACAGTTTTTACAATTACTTACCATTTTATCCAATTCAAATGCCACCTGACTCAAAAGAATCGTGAAGAAAACATCTTTTTTCAGTGATATTCTGGTTTGCTAGTGAGTTGCCATGCTTACGGATATAATATAACGCCAATCGTAAATGGAACGCCAACGTACATGTTCAGTTCACTGTCACATATGTATCAATAAAATGTATTAGCATGAGAGGTATTGTTATACATACAGTCCGGACCCATGTCCCTAATACAGATATGATATCCACCGAAGATTCAATGTGAATTAGTCTAGCCCGGAAACTCAATATCTTCTGTTTGTAACATATATGAATCATATTTACAATCACAACAATTTAAAACACATATAACTAGATGCTAAATTATCAATGTATGGAAAAAAATGCACTTCAAGCAACATATGGCGGGAACAACTTATATGCATATGTGTGTGGTGTTGTTCTCTTGTTGGACGCTGGGCCGAAACTAGGACGATTATATATATCTTTATGTCCTCCAATATTGAAGAGTTATACGTATAATTTTGTACGAATTATTAAGTGAGAGAAAAAAACATATAAGCTAATAGGAGTAAAGTTATAATGGAAGAGATGAAAATAAAACTAGAGAATATACATGCACACATATGCGCATACAGGCAGCCAACCATCACACTCAAAAGATAATCCGATTAACACAACCGCAAACACGCATTCACACCCACAACCTTCCACATAGACTTACAAACAAACGCGCATACATACAGCCTATATACAGACTGCTGCATGCATGACAGGTGCAGCACGCCGCAAGTGTATTAAACTGGCCAAATGACAATTTCGACAGACATACGGACATATATATGAATCATATTGACAATCACGACAATTTAACACACATTTTACTCAAGACTAAAATATCAATGTATGGACAAACATGCACATGAAGCAACATATGGCGATGGCAACTTATGTGTGTGTGGTGTTTTTCTCTTGTTGGAAACTCGGGCAATTATACAAAGCCGCAAGCTCTCGACCACTATAATTAATATTTATAACGCTGCTTGCATTGGATGGACATTGTGGTCCCATGTTATGTCATTAAAGAGCATTTTATGAGTGCGATGAACTTTACTGAACGTTACACATGTACATTAATAGGTAGTAAATATGATGTGTGAACTTTGAGTGGCCGTGGACTCATATCCCACTTTCCCAAAAAGCAGAGAACGATTAGATATCTTATTTGCTGGATTTCAAAATGTATGCCATTTGTTTTTGCGTTACTACATATAACAATAGATAGTGAGCTGTTATTTACTCTTTCATTTGGCTAACACTGTTGCAAGGCTCTCTGAAAAATATTGGTGGAAAGTCAAAATGCCACGGTAAGGAGGACTGCACATTTTAGGCTATCATAATTTATTATATGCTTCCCCATTAAATAGTGGGAAATTGCCGTGGCGTAGAGCGTTATATCCATCGCCTGGACCGACTCGATGGATAACACTGACCGACTCGATGGATAACACAATAGTATTACTTTTTCGAAGATTACTTCCGGTTTATAGCGGCGAATCACATTAAGTTTCAAAGCGTATCAATAACAGCCGGACTATTGTTTTAATTATTGATTTTCACGGTTCATAAACTGTTATTTAATTGTTATAATGTTAACTCATTTGTTTTAATATATTCTTATCACTAAATTATGTATACATTAATTTTCTCGCATCATTTCAGAATAAAACAATGGGGACTATTTCTTATGGCGGCTATGCGCGATATTTGTCATTCAGTGGTGAGCAAATCAATTGATGGAATGTAAACAAAATGCAAATGTCGAAGCTTTCTAACAATTTGAAGTGAACTGTAGGACAAAATTAGCAGTTTTGGTGCGGTTTATAGCGCATATAAAAAAAGAAAACCTACGGGTTTTTGTTGAATACCCGGATTATCTCATTCGTGGGTGCAAGGAAGTACAGAATTTCCACTCGCGGCTAGCAGCCGCTCGTGGAAATTCTGTACTTCCTTGCACCCACTCATGAGATAATTCGGGTATTCAACCAAAACTCGTAGGTATTCTCTATATATTAATGAAAGGTATGTTATTATTGAACATTACAACATCACTTCGTACCGCATCGAATGCATGATTATTTGTAACGGTTTGTGATCATCTACCATTATATTAATACCATTATTCTATTAATTTGACACATCTATATCGCCCGACTTCAATTGATGTCATTCAGCAAATTAAACTATTTATGTCATTCTGGGAATTTTGCTAAGTGATTTCTATTTTTGTTGGTTTGTCTTTCTATAAATATTGGAAATAATTACTAAACAAAACAACGTAAACACTCAACAGATAACAATTTCCATCCAGTTGTGTTAATCCTCGCGTCACACCTGCGTCATAGCTAAGGATGTGGCATTTGAAACCTGACATAGGATACTACCAAACTAAAGGTAACAAGAAAGAGACGGTTAACCCGCAAATGCGGGGTTGATCGGCGGTATAAGCAAGTTAATTTGAGACAATCATGTCAAAGCTTTTTTTTTTTTAAATATTGTTTTACCACATTCACTCAAAAACAACACTTGGCCGTCTAATATAAACACAATCTGAACAATATATCGCTGGAAACTGCCGAATGATACATTTATGATTCATTGTTCACAAAGTGTTGACATTAGAATTAGCCGTCAAGTTGGGCGCCATCCTGGATTTTGATTGTCTCCTAAGACCATATTTTAGATTTCTTCCTTGTGTTCAACACAAAGTAATTCCAAATGATTTGATTATATCTTTGCATTCTGGAATAGAGTCACCAGTGCCGCCTTTATGTGGACGTTTGTGACTGTGCTGGTCATGATATTTTGTTTACTGATGCATGCTCCAACTGATAAGATAACTACTGTTCGATATGAGATATCGTCTATATGTATAGATAAATGTGCCACAGGGGATGTCCCCTTTCTAACTCGTATATCACGTTCTCTAAGTGTTAAAATTAAAGTAGGACGCCATGTTGGACGACATCTTGGAGTTTCACTTTTAATAGTGAATATGAATGGAAATTCATACTTTTCACTTCGTGAGTCTGTTCTTTGTTAGATAAAACAAAATACTGCGTATCATGCTATCATTCCTGGTTCCGATCCCAGGCGATAACTTTAGTTCGAATTTTATGACATTGGACGGAGGGATCAATTTTTACCTATTATTTTACCAATTGAATAGATGTATTAATGGTGAAATTAATGTTTGATATGGAATGTTATTCTATGTATAATATACATTTTACCAGTGGGGACGTTCGTGTACTGGAGTTGTCGTATGTCCCTTCACTGTCTTAAAATAAACAATGACCGCCATTTTCGACGGCATCTTGGATTTTGATACTCTTTTAATGGTGAACATGGATGGAAATCCGCATTTTACACTTGTTATATGTGTTCTGCATTAAATAAAAGCACATAATCCGCATTTTTCTATCATTCTGGGATCCAATCCCCGGCGATGGCTATATTTCGTATTTTATGGCAGTGGGGGGTATGTTTTTTCCTATTATTGCACTATTTGTAGAGACAGGATAATACAGTTAATACCTCCACTCTTTCCAAAAATATATGAAAAGATGGGCTAGGTCCAGCGTACTAGTGCTAGTGCTTTTTTACGCAGAACGTTACATTCTCTACCACGATGTCGTGAAATCTCAAACAAACCACACACAAATAAGAACGATCGGATCTAGAGTCACTAGGTGCACTACATAACAACAAAGAGATCGTTCTCTTTATTGTGACTTGATTATCTGTTATCCAATTGTTTATTGCTGGTCAACCGCTGAAAATAGGCTAATGTTTCGGTAGGGTGCCTTCACATAGTCTTACCATACATAGCTGCATCAATTCCGGCAAGGCCAAGAATAATTTTCATAACTGATATAGATTTGCCTTCCATAAAATCTTGGTTTCAAGTTGTTCTACCGACAGTAGGGTTATCCGACCACTTTTGACATGTGGCCGCTTCACTACTATGTCGATTTATTTCCACCATGGTCCCCTGTGACCACTTAAGTCACGCAAACCAGAGCATAAAATTATGAGTGAAATAATTGATGTATATAATGAAATACCTTCAGCGTTGTGGTCTCGTTAATAGAAACTTGAACGAATACACGAAAGAAAATAATCTTGATATTCATGAAGCGATTAATGTCCCGAAGACACTTGCTTGAAATGTAGGTCGCGGTCATTGATTGTGGGTTACTGAATGCAACACATTAATAATTCGGGTAGCATCATGCGCCACATGGAATTCTCATTTTGTTTCGAAACACGATGGCTACTCATTCTCCGCGTAAGTACTGTAGATGTAGACGATACGAGAGTCGCCCTTGAAAACGGGGTGCATTCGCTGTTTGTTTTGGGATGTTAGGTGTTTATCTTTGTTTCAGCTGCCGATCGCGGTGTTTTTGTTTCATTGGCGCATGTCGTTACGTCGAACTCACAGCCATTACGCATGACGGTCTTTGTTAAACAACATTCGAACTTAGGAATGTTACGAGTGTTCACCCTAAGTCGCATGTATATGTACCAACTTCTTTCCTGTCCATAAAATCCAGCGACACGCGACAAAATGAATGAACATGTATAAATAAATAAATAGATATATATAGTCTAGGCAAATATGGAGATAGGCGTCGCCTGGAGAGGGAATTTACTTATCTTTCGGGATCTTTCGTTCCGCCTTGGTTTAAAAACTAGCGTAATAACACCAAGATGACTGCCATTATGGTGGTCGGTATATAGGTGGGAATTGTTAAATTTGTAAAAAACGCACGATTAGTTGCCAATATCGGCCCAAAATGGGTTAACTAACACTGCTTCACTATAATTAATATATACATCCCGATCCATCGACTAGAACACTTAAGTAAAATTATTATACAATGCACCTCCTGGCCCCAATCTTTTATCAAATTTAGTTACTTTAGTGCAAAAATAATCGAAAACCTATTTTTATCATCTTCTCGAAATGCATAAAGAACATAATGTAGCGTGGGTGGAGATAATTCCTATGTACGATAATGGCGTCGGGGTTACTACTTGACCTACAAACTCCAAGATGGCTGCCAATACGGTGGCCGGTATATGGATGGAAATTGTGAAATATGATATGTTGCAATTTACACCACCATCACAATGCAATAGTCCTATTATATTCATTGCATGTTGCAATTGTGACAAGTTATATTAAAATTGCACCCAGAATGGTACCCACGAGTGAGAGGATTAATACATTTTGCATTCATTCGTGCTCAAGTAATATTTGTAAATTATTTCACAATAAACATGAATGATTTAAGCCAGATGGCATTCGAAACGTTGATCGACGTTGTTAGTCTGTAATTGCCTTTGTGAAATGAATAAAGGAAACACGGTATTTAAGCATATATGGGCACTCTCTATGACTATTTGAATAAAAATGCGACCGTGAATAACAGAATTAACCAATTCTAGATATATATCTATTCAAATAATTCATGTTGGTACGAAGCGTTAGTTATATTCTCTGTCAATGAGGAGTGGTTACATGAATGGAGCTTCCGATACAATGGGTATTATGCATACGGTTCTAAAAGTAAATTTAATGGATCTCACTGACCAATAGCAATTGCTGCCCAAAGTCAACAAGAGGACATATCCAGCAAATTATCAAACCGTCACATCATACAGGTTCGTTTAGTTTCATCATCCCACAATAGACTCGTTGAATTTTGTATACTAACATTTACCGGATCATTTTCCATGACACATATTTCGCACACAAGGAGATGGAAACCTGGTTGATTTTCCTTTTGTGAACACAAACCTTGTCATGAATAAATGATCGGTGTGCGCGAAGTAAATTAATGTATTTGACAAACCAACAAACATGGTCACCGGATTTAAGATATCCACTATTTCGATTATATTCTACAAAAGTTGAACTCGTTGAATAAATCTCCTGTATATAGCTGTAACAACTGCGATTGGAATGATATCGCACCGTATGACACAAGTTGTGATTATGAGGCTATTAATGCTCCAAGTTATCAACCACTATCGGGATATTTCAGACAATTTACAGAAGAATAACACAGGTATTTAAATGTTTATCAGACTGTACTGGTCCACCTCGCACTTGATTGGTCCAGAACGTTACATCCGTGGACCGGTACCGTACCGTTTTTTTGCGGTCCGGTCCGCATCCCCAGCTCTGCCATACGTATTATGGGGATTAAAGTTATTGTTACATTTAAGCGGAAATTTGTCCAAGGGGTCGTGCATCTTAATCGAGCTACAAAGTGAAACAAGAACATAATGTGATTATTTGATACTGATATAAGCAGATAATGGAGTCACGTCCGTTTTTTAGTTTTATGGCCTGGGCCGCAGGGAAAACACATGTTAAAGAGCGTACACCTGAACATTCGTGAGTTAGTTTATGTGTGTCATTGTGCGCACAAAATATGCTTAGAATCGCCTCAATTTAGTCGATAATGTGACTCATCTTCAGTACATTACAGACTCAAAATGAGGCGATTTTCAGCAGATTATCAACCTAAAACAAATTTAATTGTAAGCAGATATTGTGCGGATTTTTGGGAGAATTGGCTGCCCATAATATTAGACAATAATGCACTTAATCGTTGCTATTTCCGAACACCCTTAAAGATGTAGGATGGACTTGTTCGGGTGCACGAAACTGAAAGTTAGTATGCAGGCGCTGTGCCAACCGGGTGAATATAGCATTTTACTAACATCGCCGAAAATCTCAAACAAATCGAATGTACCACTCCATAGAAAACATCATCTGTACTACGCGCAATTGTACATAATTACGTCTCGACGTGCGGGTCAATACTATGAGTTTTCTTTGTAAGATTGTACAAAGATTCTGCGATGACAAATATAAATAACGAATGTTATGTTTTCTTTGTAACTTAGATTCCCCAATAAAATAACAAAGAAATATGAAACATGAAAGTTTGTTGAATGTAATCAGACTGTCTTCGTATGTGTCAAACATCCATTGTCGTGTTTTGCAGACCCTTAAACCGGATCATATAAACATATCTTACACGCAGGGACGTGGCGAGAAGGGGTCGGATCGTTTCACCCTCCTTATGAATATGTTTTATCAGATGTAAGTCTCATGTACAGGGACATGGTAATATGGGATTTATGATGTCTCTGCCCACCCCACCCACACACAATGTAGGCCTAGCCCACCAACGTTTGGAACAAATGCTAAATGATACATATGTTCATGTGCAGATTATCCCTTTGAGCTTTTATCCTCGTCGTGAACACATTTTGTCGAGATTACGGACAATAAGTGACGTGGCCAGATGGTCTTTTCCGCGAGCACAACTTCAATACCGAACTGACCAACATACATCAAACACAATCTTATAATTCTGCGAAAAAATATTTTTCACTCGGTTGGCTTCTGATTTTCTAGCTATTACACCAAGTTGTCGAAATGTTGAGGGATTCCAATCGCTCTATTTGGTTGGCAATTTTTATATTCCGGTTAAATTTTTGATTTGCAGCGATTTTTTAAAAGAATGCTCCGTAAGTAGTCCAGTAGGAATTACCATTCAGAAGCACTGCTCCTGGAGAATCGGATGATTCGTCGTCCCTCGTCTGGCGATGGCTAAATGTTTAAAACATTATAAAGTAACGTGTACTTCTCCTACATTGCACGTCTTGTTGAAACCGAGCACTTGTGTTGCTGCAGTCGGGTGACTACAACAGAATGGTTGATTCTATGTAAAACGTATAACAGGTAGCACGTTATCCTCGCTGTGAATTGCTTTCTGAATAAACTGATGGGAATGCAGAAGGCTCTCTAAGTGATCTACATGGTCGGCGAAATTTGCGAGATCCGTCGTTGGTATGCGCGGTTGTAACTTGTTTTGAATGTCGCCGATGATGAACTACTAACTCGTCTGAGTTTGGTTGCGGTTCGAGAACATTATACACATCCTTGTTATCCTTACGTCGCCATTCCGAAATACTTCTGTCATATATTTGCGAATGAAGAAAGAGGTCTGACTCGAAGATTTCGACACACACAAACCACAGTCACCACACCACGAACTTTTCAATCCACGGATACTGCTATCAGCATTGTCAGAATTATCTACCTTAAAAGCAACATTCTCCATCGCTCCAATCGGAACATTACATAGAAGTTATTCCGTAGAAGATAAGAAATACATGGTTTGAGCCACGCTCACGAACTTACCATAAAGTAACGACATACCATCGGTTAGAGTCTGACCAGGAAGTTTCCCTTTCGGAAATGAAGTAATGGGACCTGGTGCAAATTCCGAACCATTTGTACTGTCGGTCTTAATAAACGATAAGTGAGGGATCGAAGACACACAGTTGTTAATAGACGAAATATGCAAATTTGAATCAACAACAGTTTGTTCAACATTTGCATCAATATCATCAACATTTTCATCAACAGCAACAATTTGTTCAACGTGATCAATATTTGCATCAACATTTTCATCAATATCAACATTTGCATCAATACCAACTTTTGGAATGAAAACTTTTCATTATATACAATTGAGACATTGGCATAAGCCACTGGTGATGAAACAACATTTATCACTGGTGATGGAACACCATTTAGCCCTGATGATGGAACAACATTTAGCCCTGATGATGGAACAACATTTAGCCCTGATGACTTAACCATATTTACCACTGGTGATGGAACAACATTTATCACTGGTGATGGAACAACATTTAGCCCTGATGATGGAACACCATTTAGCCCTGATGACTTAACCATATTTACCACTGGTGATGGAACAACATTTATCACTGGTGATGGAACAACATTTAGCCCTGATGAGTTAACCACACTTGCATAAGACATTGTCGATTGAGCAACATGAATTTTTGTAACAGTTCTTTTTTCTAGCACAATGGAGTGATTCGGGATGTAGAACTTGTCACTACGATTGAATATCGTCCACATTAGCGAGTTTGCGATATCCCGTCTGATGGAAATGGTTACGGGTTAATCTGTGACCTTGGTCACGGTCACTTGAGTACTTTCAATTCAGAACATACATCGATATGATTTTGGAACGGGTAGACGTGTCTAATTGACCGGTAATCGTTTACTAAGGTTTTCTCACCCATAAATGCACGAAATTTATGAAATAACAGTCAGCTATGCATTAGCTATTTATTGCAAGATATCATCTACAAATCTCATGTTCTGTGTTTTATGTTCACTCTCGAGGCGGTTTCTGGCACTTAGCTACCTATGAATAGCCATGCATGCACTGAAAAAATAATCCGGGTCACCACTATCATAAGTGTGTCAGAGCGATCCATTTGCCATAATATTCCGACACACTTAACATATTCTATCAGAATGTTTGCTAATGCGCCAGATAACACGGCTATTTTTTCTCATATTGGCTCAGATGTGTCAACTGTTTTAGTAAAGCCCTCTATTGTGTCATATTGCTCGATTCCGTGTCATCTGACCTATTCCGACTTTCGAAGGATCACAACTTGATTTTGTGACACATAGAGAACAGATATATTTTATTATGGAAATTCACAACTTTTCCCAATAATATGTGGTTTCCAGGTGTCGTGCACGTGTCGACCAGATGCACCCATGGGAATTTCCCCTGAGTAACAAATAACTGTTTTCATAGAACACCAGATATATTAGTATAATTGAAGGCACGATTACTGTTATGCCTTACTGTTATTTAAATAATCTCAGTATATTTGAGTGTATATACATATATATTATACACGTATATATAATTATGCCACAAAAAAGTTGTGAGCTCCGTGCGCCCGTATGTGGCTAGGATGGTTTTTGGCCAATGGAAATTATCGGTATATGTAGATGTCTCTATGTTCAGTGTTCCTGGACGTATATAGGCAAACTTATAATTTCCTGTCTGGTTTTTAAGCAAAATGCGCGGTATAACGCTACCATCAAAATAATATCCCCGGGGAAATGAAAGCAGGTGACATGATCTGACAGTGAGATAGATAAATTGCAATCACAACGTCTGATGATTATTATCTCTGACAATAGTTGGTCAAACAATTAATGACAACAATTAACGTCCGGTGGTTATTAGCTTTGACATTATATGTTTTCTTGATCCTCTTATAGAAGATTATACCGCGATTATGCTTCCAACTTGCACGAAGTGTTAAACGGTGACAACCATACGCCTGCATGGTTGTTCTGTCCCTGATATATATACGTGTTGTCAAACTCCAAGCAGAGTTATCTCCCATCGCTTCGCTGATATATCACTGCCATAAGGACAGTTGGTAAGGATGTTTTACGTGTTCTTAGTTCTTATGTTTTAGGATTAAATTGTCTGTGTCTGGCTCAGTCTATATTGTTCTTATCAATACCGAAAGAATTACCCTTATTGCAAACTTTTGGTGGTCAAAATAAGATAATATGTGATAAATATAGTTCCGACGATGTGTAAAAAATAGATGTATCGGTCCGCAAAGTTTGACGTGTGGTATGAGTCGTTTCCAACTAAGATAACAATCGGGATTGTATATAGACGGCTATTTAAATTCCATAATCCTGAAATCAATGCATAGATATGTGATGCATTGTTTGTTAAACTAACTAACTACCACAGACGTATGTCGTCATTCCACCACATATATCTAAGCGGAACACGTGGACGTTTATGCATAGACCTCTTACTTGACAAATATGATATCATATTCATCACACTCTCAAAATGGAAATCCCGATATGTATATGATTCTCTGTTAATATATATATATCCCTATAGATATAAATATACCAGGGAGGTCCTGATTTTGTCATTTTAAAATGGAAGTCTCCACTTCAGTCTGCTTCCATACTTGTCATACTTTTAGGGCCGGTTATAGGGCCAAATAAATTATAATTTGCAATAATTCATGCTTTTGGTTAAGGGTTGAGAAACCTGGGAAATTGTGACAAACAGTGTCATCTGCAGGCACAATCCTTGCCAGGGCCGTTGACGCAAATCACGTCCTGTTACACATGTACAATAACATGCGAACGTTTATATGACTATCGACCATCCTTTATAAACATAATGATATGGGCAGTAAATATGATTGGTTCCATTAAATTTATGTGATGTTCTTAACATGTTATAGATGGATTAAGGGGTCTATATATATTGCGTGTCTAAAGTTTATAAAAATAACGCATCTGACATCTGATTAACATACCGCAATTGACTCTGAATGTTCGATAAATTTGCGTCGATTAATTCGAAAGGGTCAGAATAAAATAATATTGTTTTTATTATGATATATCTTTTCATTAAGGAAATGACAACATCTGATATAAATGTATCGATCAATTATTCTTCAACTTGTAACTGGGGATCTGGAACCCTTCATGCATCTTTTAATGTCAACAAATGATTTTGAATCGCCGTGCTGTTTTCAAACATAAATTAGGTTTGTAAGTCCCGCATTTCTGTATATGTTTATTCTTGTATTTGTTCTTGCACATATTGCTTCAGTTGTCTTGGTAACCGGGGCGAGCGGATTTATAGCGACACACGTAGTTATGCAGTTGCAGGAAGCTGGATATCGAGTGCGAGGAACAGTCAGGGATCTCAACAACGAAACTAAAGTCAAACATCTGACAGAGTTATGTCCCTCTGCTGCTCACAAATTAGAACTAGTGTCAGCGGATCTCACGAAACCAGCGACGTGGCCGCCGTAAGTTTGCTACTTTCAGTACAACATCTATATCCTTCAAAAGACGTTTCGATGCCAATGTGGATGTCCCCAAATGTTGGACCATTCAGAAAAAAACAATGATATTCCCCACAATTATAAATAGTTATCACTGACAGCTTGTTTACATTAAGTGGAAGGCATACGCTTTTAAAATTAATTTTGGGGAAGAATCCTAACTTTTGAATGCAAACTACTTATTGTGTTTTGATCGCATCGTCACACCATTGGCAGCCTAGATGCAGATACAGCGATATGGCAACAATATTTGCATCACAGTGTAACACGCCTTCATTTGTTTTTAGGGCGGTGAAGGATGTGACCTATGTCATACACATTGCTAGTCCCGCTCCCGATTACGTTCCAAGCGACGAAAACGAGATAATCAAGCCTGCTGTAGAAGGAACACGGCATCTGCTCGAAGCCTGCGTTGACTCGAAGACCGTCAAGAGGGTGGTGCTGACAAGCAGTGTTGCGGCTATATGGCGTTAGTTAACTCATTCAGTGATAGGTTACCTGGGGGAATCGGATAGCTGTGTGCCAGGTTTCCTGGGGGAAAAGCCATCATTTACACTAACTAGATATATACGTTGATTATTCAATATTGGAAAGAATCGAATTGACAGCAGGCATTGATATTATAGGCCCTAGTCACCAAGTTCTTTGAAAGTCCAATTCCGGTAATACAGGGTCACAACAGCTCCAATATTTCACGTTGCCATGGCAACGAGTACTTCAAATTAACACCGATTGCGTGAAATTACAAATCTGTTGTTTTATGTGGCCATCGAACTAATTTATTCTGTACAGTTTTAGGCATTCATTTTGCTGGTGGAATAACATAGCACTATGTTATGGCAAGGTTCGGAGTGGGGGTGATCAGTGATACATAACGAATTGTTTAAATGGGATGACGTTTACAATAACCGATTTACAATAACGTTCCTCGATCGCTTGGTGTTAAACCAAGTGTTCGATGGATCAGCGCATGCCCGACTTGTTAGTAATCGCCCTTTACGCAATCAAAATCGGTCTCAAATTAACACATCTGGACGCTGTATACGTTGACCTCTTAGAGAGTTTGAACTCTGTAAGACTTTAGTCACGCCCACAAAACACACAATTGTTCACCACCTATATTCAGACGTCCCTATCTCCTGAACGCCTCAACGTACGGAGCTGCCCGGAACGTCGTTTGAACGGAGATATCTTCGGCTACTCCATTATTTGCAATCTGAATATGCGCATGCGCGTATAAACAGACTACTCGCCACTCCCCCCGATGAAAATTCTCACAATATGTTACTTGTAATCTGCAGTGTCTTAAGCATGTACACAAATATTGAAATCGTAAGTTTTTCGCCCAGTAGAGCATGTTTTAAACGAGAAGTTCTGGGCGACGTATATATATACGTCGCCGGCAAATGGATGGCGCCTTTCGGGCGACGTATATATGCGTCGCCGGCACTGAATGAGTTAAGGAACATTATCATCATATTATCATCATATCGTAATCATCATCAACACCAGCATCGCCGGCGTCGTCATCACCATCATCATCATCATCTCAGCATCACAATATCGCAAACATTATCATAACATAGCCAGAAGTTATCATCATCATCGTCGTAGTCGCCATTCACATAATTTTGGTATTGCTTTTCTATAGATAACGTAGAACCTCAATCAGACAAAGAATTCACAGAAGCTGACTGGTCAAATATAGACCAAATGGATCCGTACGGAAAGAGCAAACATCTACAAGAAAAGTCAGCGTGGAATTTCGTTAATAATCTACAAGGTATGTACAGACTGAAACCGTAAACAAGTCTACCTAACGGCATATCAGCCACAAAGTTTGTTTTCGCTGACGATTATTAATTGTTTAAGGGTGATAACAGAAATGAAAGGACAGAACCTATATCGCAAGAGCTGGTTTAAATGCTTAAATATGGAAACCTTGCTCACTTGATGAATGTAGCATTCAGCTAATATTAATAAGAATTCCAACCACAAAGATCGTACAATTTCAGAAAACAACGCCTGAACTGCGCAAATTTGTGAACGAATATTTCTCATTTCGATGCGACTTTTCTCCTATAAACAAACGACAATGATTCCTCCAGTGATTGTCGCTGCATGCAATTTATACCCAAGAACGATGTTGTGTGATGCCAATATTTGGATACAAATGTTATGAAATGAACTATGTTCTGTAATCTCAATTGATCACCATAACGGATAATTCCATACAACTTTTAGTGTATATACTATAAATTTGTATTTCTTCAGGTGACAAGTTGGAGCTCGCTGTTATTAACCCTGGTTTTTGTATGGGACCTGTTCTACACGGAGTGGAGAACTCCTCTTCTCAGGTATGCTCACTATGCTGATACATAGAACTAGGTTAAAAATGTTTGCTGCATGTTCTGTCTGTTCTCCCGAAAATCGGCGCGGTATCGGTCTATAATATATAGGATTTGTTTAGGTTCATAGTCGGCGTAGAACGACTCATTTTGAGTCCATCTCGAACTGAAAATTAGAGTATGTTAGTGCCATTATCGACTCATATTAACTTATTATAAGTTTATTATGGGCGGACAATAACACGAACCAACTCACGACTTTTCACTGTGGCCCGCGCCACAAAACGGAATAGATATAAGACCACTACCGGCTTATCTCAAAATCAACCCAATATGAAGCTATGTGAATATTGTATGTCTATTATGAACCTAATTTTGCGAGCAGATGTTCGCATGTTTCTAACGAAGACCCGACCATTCACTCCTGTGGCATTGAAAAACTGAGTTGAATTGCGCATTGCCACACCTGTTAGGTTTTTATTTTGTCCTGATCAGGGGGGGGGGGGGTGAAAAAACATTTCCGGCACGTATGCCGGGGTGGGTGGGTGGTCAAAGCCACCAACAAGCAATTTTTTCCGCAACTAAAAAAAAAAATTCCTGCTTGTTTTTTAGTGTTTTGGCAAGGAGTTGGGCTTCAAAACCACTTTGAATGAGAGAAATAATGTAATTCTAACTGGTAAACTGACTGCAGGCAGATATCGTGTTGTATTTTGTTGCAAATTTTGAAATCCAAGATGGCCGCTGGCAGCCATGTTATTTTGGCCGAATGACCTCAAAATGTCTCATTCATATTTACATGTCCATGTTAACATCCATGATAAATAGTATGCACAGAAATTCATATACAGCTGTTTACAGTGAATCCCCCCCCCCCCCCGCAAATCTCTGTTTTAGTGTTAAAAGGGGAGTGGGTGTCAAAAAATGGTGGAAAAAACTGCCGAAAACGGAAAAAAATTTGGCGGTGGGGGTGGGTGGGTACATAAAATGATCGAAAGGGAAAAAATGCCATACGTGCCTGAAATTTTTTTTCCCGACCCCCCCCCCCCTGTCCTGATATTATGTTTTTACAAGAAAAGAAGTAATGTTAACGCGTGTACAAAAGACGCACCGATTCCACTATTGGCTTCTCTAAAACTCTTCGATAGATTAATTAAGCCGATATTGTTATATGGTAGCGAAATATGTGGTGTTTAAATAACCACTAAAAATCACGACCGACTGCCATGTGAGAAGGTACACATACAATATTGCAAACGGTTACTCGGAGTCGGTAAATATATTCTAACAACGCTGTACACTGATTTAGGGAGCCACCCATTATTTATTGACGTGGCATGCACTTTCGTCATTATTATGTAACTAGGGGGTTGCCCGTCACAAAATGACGGGTATATAAATGTTCTTTGTCATTTTCTAGTGTCCGCTTTCATGGACACATGGAATGGTCATGCTTCTCTTTGTTTGTTACTGGATGCGCGTTGTAACACTTTATTTCACTAAAACTGTATTTCTACACACCCAGTCTACATATGCGCATGCACATATTGAACGAAGCAAAATCAGTATATTATTTAAATACTACTATGCACCAACTGAAACATACTCAATTCAGGAGCCTTCATTTGGGAGCTTGTTGCACATTTTGAACGGACCCACTTTGGAACCTGTATTCCGCACCTGATACAGACCAATGTTACTCTGTAGTAATACAAAACTATTAGTTAAAATTCCTCAGTGATAAAGGGTATGTGGCATGCCACGCCAGCCGTTGAGGCATGCCAATATCCCATAATATGTCAAATATAGCGAATTATCGAAATATGAAATACCACGAAAAAGCGAAATAGGAAAATACAGCGAAATTGCGGAATAAAAAATGCATTTTTTTTAAAGAGCGTACCCCAAACCTCCCCCAAGCCCACCCACCCAAGAGAAGAATTTTACTTATATTTCACCACAGTTGATCTATTGTGGTGTTGTTATTTCTAATACAAATCGCCGTTATTTCGTAAATATACATTCTTTATAGAGTTATTACCCTGTGGCAATGTTACGATTTTAGCTTGTCAAAGAACGTGTGGCATGCCTCAACGGCTGGCGTGGCATGCTACATACCCTATATCACTGAGGAATTTTAACTAATAGTTTTGTATTACTACAGAGTAACATTGGTCTGTATCAGGTGCATTCCGCATGCCGCCTAATTATCACACGCCTGCACTGTGCGGTCCATTTGTATGAACACTTTTCAATAAAATTGTATTTTTTACCCCCACCCCCAACTCCCCAACCCATGCATATGCATGCACATATGGAACGCAACAATCAAAATATTGTACTTTATCTATACTGAAACAGGCTCAATTCGGGAGACTTTATTCAGCGGGGAGGGGTCTACATCCCCTTTCTGCGCATCACTCACATTATATATGATCTTGAACTGCGTGAGCTTCGCGCACATATAGGGAGCTTGCAGCACATTTTAAACGGACCCCTTTGGAACCTGTATTCAGCATGCAGCCTAATGATCACACGCCATGCATTGCGCGGCCCATTTATATATATGAACACTTTATTTCAATAAAACTGTATTTTTGCCCCCACCATCATCTCCCCAACCCACGTATATATGCATGCACATATGGAACGCAACAATCAAGATATTTTACTTTATCCATAGGGCCTACTAACCGAAACAGGCTCTATTCGGAACCTTTATTTAGCGGGGGAGGGGTCTCCAGCCCCTTAGTGAGCTTCGCGCACATTATATGAATTTAAACTGCGTGCGATTCGCGCACATTGTGATCTTTTAAACATTTATTCTTTTATCAGATTTGCACTCAAACGAAAGATTAAAAGAACATTAATTAGAGTCGGCAGTATTGCTTACACTGTAGTCCCTATTATTAGGCCTGTCCCGTGAATGTGATTTTTCTAACTGAGTTTGGCGAATTTACTGAGTTCACGGTACCCACTGGCGGGAGGTCAGACTGTCCATTCGCCATCTTCCGTGTATACTGGTACTCCTTCGATACCACACTCAATGCACAACTTTCGTATCAAAGGCAGCATTATTTACTTATGTTCAAACCCAACTGGCAAATTAAAATAGAATCAAATTACCATATTAGAATTAGTATAATTACCTATGCCCAACGACGAACGTTCGAGTCTTGACTCTGCACCCCACTACATCCACCTGTTCCCAACGACGGTAGAACGTTCGAGTCTTGACTACACCCCACTATACATGCACTTCCGCGACAAAATCAACATTCGTTATCTAAATTCACAATGTACCTGAACTGACACATTATTTTAGCGCTTATTTCCAACAACGCTTTGGTTGAGCGCATGGAAATTTCGCCTACAATAGCAAAGCAAATGTTGGTTTGCGTTCGACGTCAATGACGTCATTTGGACACACGTCATAAGAAATAGTGTCTACTTGAGTGCAGATACTGCATTTGGGGACCATGTTAGATCTCAGGTTTGCTCAGACCAATCGGCGTGAAATTTGGTGAGTCACCTTTTATGACAGACTATAGGCAGTGGTACAAATTTGGGCCACATTGGACGCATGATTAAAAAGTTATAAACGCGCCAAAAGCGTTCACGACCGAGTTATACACACACACACAGACACACCCCCCCCCCCACACACACACACACCCCCCACACCCCCTCACACACACACACACACACACACCCACACACAGACGACGGGTTTTATATATGTAGACTAGGGGATTGCCCGTCACAAAATGACGGGTATGTAAATGTGCTTTGTTAATTTCTGGTCTCCGCGTTTATGAGCACACTAGGGGGTTGCCCGTCACAAAATGACGGGTATATAAATTTTCTTTGTTATTTTCTAGTGTCCGCGTTCATGGACACATGAAATTGTCATGTTTCTCCTTTTTGTTACTGGATGCGCATTGGAACACTTTATTTCACTAAAACTGTATTTCTACACACCCAGTCCACATATATATGCGCAACGAAACAAAATCAGTATATTATTTAAATACTATGCAACAACTGAAACATACTCAATTCAGGAGCCTACATTCGGAAGCTTGCTGCATATTTTGAACGGACCCCCTTTGGAACCTGTATTCAGCATGCCGCCTAATGATCACACGCCTGCACTGCGCGGCCCGTTTGTATGAACACTTTATTTCAATAAAACTGTATTTTTACCCCCACCCCCATCTCCCCGACCCATGTATATGCATGCACATATGGAACGCAACAATCAAAATATTTTACTTTATCTATATATACTAACTGAAACAGGCTCAATTCGGAATCTTTATTTAGAGGGGAGGGGCCTATGTACAGCCCCATTCTGCGCTTCGCGCACATTATATGATCTTAAACTGCGTGAGCTTTGCGCACATAAATAGGGAGCTTGCAGCACATTTTAAACGGACCCTGTATTCAACATGCAGCCTATTGATCACACGCCCTGCACTGCGTGGCCCATTTGTATGAACACTTTATTTCAATAAAACTGTATTTTTGCCCCCACCATCATCTCCCCAACCCACGTATATGCATGCACATATATGGAACGCAACAATCGAGATATTTTACTTAATCTATACTGACTGAAACAGGCTCAATTCTGAACCTTTATTTAGCGGGGTAGGGGCCTGCAGCCCCTTTATGAGCTTCGCGCACATTATATGAATTTAAAGCGCGTGCGCTTCGCGCATTGTGATCTTTTAAACATTTATTCTTGTATCAGATTTGCACTCAACCGAAAGATTAAAAGAGCATTAATTAGCGTCGGCAGTATTGTTTACACTGTAGGCCCTATTATTAGGCCTGTCCCGGGAATGTGCTTTTTTCAACTGAGTTCCGGCGAATTTACTGAGTTCACGGTACCCACTGGGTACCGCCTGGTACCTACCCACGTTTTTTCCGGTACTCCTTCGATTCCACACTCAATGCACAACTTTCGTATCAAAGACAGAATTCTTTACTTGTGTTCAAACCCAACTGGCAAATTAAAATACCATATTAGCACCCATTCCCAACGACGAACGTTCGAGTCTTGGCTCTGCAAACCACTACATCCACCCATTCCCAACGACGGTAGAACGTTCGAGTCTTGACTCTACACCCCATGCACTATACATGCACTTCCGCGACAAAATCAACATTCGTTACCTAAATTCACACTGAACCTGAACTGACACATTAATTTCCAACAACGCTTTGGTAGAGCGCATGGAAGTTTCGCCTACAATGGCAAAGCAAGTATTGGTTTGTGTTCGACGTCAATGACGTCATTTCGACAAACGTCATAATAAATAGTGTCTACTTGAGTGCAAATGCTGCATTTGGGGACCATGTTAGATCTCAGGTTTGCTTTAACCAATCGGCGTGAAATTTGGTGAGTCACCTTTTATGACACACTATAGGTCGGGGTACACATTTAGACCACATAGGACGCATGGTTGAAAAGTTATAAACGCGCCAAAAGCGTGACCGAGTTATACACACACACACACACACAGACAGATACACACACACACACACAGACGACGGGTTTTATATATATAGACTAGGGGATTGCCCGTCACAAAATGACGGGTATGTAAATGTGCTTTGTTATTTTCTAGTGTCCGCTTTCATGGACACATGGAATGGTCATGCTTCTCTTTTTTTTGTTACTGGATGAACGTTGGAACACTTTATTTAACTAAAATTGTATTTCTAGTAATTTTCTACGCACACAGTCTATATATGCGCATGCACATATTTAACGAAACAAAATCAGTATATTATTTAAATACTATGCACCGACTGAAACATACTCAATTCAGGAGCATTCATTCAGGAGCTTGTTGCACATTTTGAACGGACCCACTTTGTAACCTGTATTCCGCATGCCGCCTAATTATCACGCGCCTGCACTGTGCGGTCCATTTGTATGAACACTTTTCAATAAAATTGTATTTTTTACCCCACCCCATCTCCCCAACCCATGTATATGCATGCACATATGGAACGCAACAATCAAAATATTGTACTTTATCTATACTGAAACAGGCTCAATTCGGGAGACTTTATTTAGCGGGGAGGGGTCTACAGCCACTTTCTGCGCATCGCGCACATTATATGATCTTAAACTGCGTAAGCTTCGTGCACACATATATATTAGGGAGCTTGCAGCACATTTTAAATGGACTGCCTTTGGAAGCTGTATTCAGCATGCAGCCCATAATGATCACACGCCCTGCACCACGCGGCCCATTTGTATGAACACTTTCAATAAAACTATATTTCTGCCCCCACCATCATCTCCCCAACCCACGTATATGCAGGCACATATGGAACGCAACAATCAAGATATTTTACTTTATCTATAGGGCCTACTAACTGAAGCAGGCTCTATTCGGAACCTTTATTTAGCGGGGGGGGGGGGGCTGCCTGCACCCCCTTAGTGAGCTTCGCGCACATTATATGAATTTAAACTGCGTGCGCTTAACGCACATTGTGATCTTATATGAGGTCAGACTGTCCATTCGCCATCTTCCGTGTATACCGGTACTCCTTCGATACCACACTCAATGCACAACTTTCGTATCAAAGACAGCATTATTTACTTATGTTCAAACCCAACTGGCGAATTAAAATACCATATTAGCACCCATGCATGCCCAACGACGAACGTTCGAGTCTTGACTCTGCACCCCACTACATCCACCCATTCCAAACGACGGTAGAACGTTCGAGTCTTGACTACACCCCACTATAGATGCACTTCCGCGACAAAATCAACATTCGTTATCTAAATTCACATTGAACCTGAACTGACACATTAATTTAGCGTTTAATTTCCAACAACGCTTTGGTTGAGCGCATGGAAGTTTCGCCTACAACAGCAAAGCAAGTGTTGTACTGCGTTCGACGTCAATGACGTCATTTGGACAAACGTCATAAGAAATAGTGTCTACTTGATTGCAGATACTGCATTTGGGGACCATGTTTGCTTGGACCAATCGGCGTGAAATTTGGTGAGTCACCTTTTATGACACACTATAGGCCATGGTACAAATTTGGGCCACATTGGACTCATGGTTAAAAAGTTATAAACGCGTCAAAAGCGTGACCGAGTTATACACACACACACACACACACAGAATCGTAGATTTGTATTAATGACAAACAAACATACAGACAGACAAACATACAGAGGTCTTCAAAATATATGTGAATTTTGCTATGTGAATGTATCTTGCGCCGGGTACAAATTTTATCGGGTCGCCGAGTCCGTGCGACGCCAGCTTCGCGCATGCGCAGACCAGATCTCGGAAACGGGTGGAGCTACCGGGTACAAATTTTTCTTATTGAAACGCGTGGAGCTAAAAATTAAAAAAAAATATTAAAAAAATGTCATGTTTCGGACAAGCCGCCGGTGGCGGGCTAACCTGCTAGTCTATACTATATATTTTGAGACTTCGTATATATGTGTGTATATATATATGTGTGTGTGTACTTCATAGAATCCAAAACGCGTGTACAGATTGAGATCAAATTTCGTATGTAAGTGTAAAATCCCACCGACACCGCCGTAGATGTGTTTTCGAGAAGCTCTGAGCACCCTTTATCCACTCCCAGTCATCGAAATCAGCTCAAACGGCATGGCCGGGGTTAATAACGTCATTATATATATATATGAAGTCAGAGTCTCCAAAGTTATACCGGAACAAACACGTGTTTACGTCGTCTTGGGGGTCCACGATGGGAGTCTGACTTCAATGCAATGTTATCGCTCGAAACACGTGTTTACTTCGTGTTGAGGTTTACGATGGGAGTCTGACAATTGTTATCGCTCGAAATAGTACATTAGGACGGGAACGGCTGGACAGATTGAGCTCAAACTTCCTATCTAAAGGTAAAATACCACGTACGATGTCGTCCACGCGTTTTCCAGAAGCTCCGAGCACCCGTACTCCACTCCCAGTCATAAAAATCAGCTCAAACGGCACGGCCGGGGTTAATAACGTCATTATATATATATATACGAAGTCAACGTTATTAGCATGTGCATTGAGTGCATTTCCTAGAACGCAACACGTGTTTTACGTCGTCTTGAGGTTCACGATGGGAGTCATTTCAATGCAATGTTATCGCTCGAAACACGTGTTTACTTCGTGTTGAGGTTCACGATGGGAGTCTGACATTTCAATGCAATGTTATCGCTCGAAATATTATGCAGAAAGACAGATCTCGGAAACGGGTGGAGCTATCGACCTGAAATTTGCTATGTGAATGTATCTTGCACCGGGTACAAATTTTATCGGGTCGCCGAGCCCATGCGACGCCCGTGCAGCGCATGCGCAGACGAGATATCGGAAACGGGTGGAGCTATCGACTTGAAATTTGCTATGTGAATGTATCTTGGGCCGGGTACAAATTTGATTGGGTCGCCGAGCCCGTGCGACGCCAGCTTCGCGCATGCGCAGACCAGATCTCGGAAACGGGTGGAGCTACCGGGTACAATTTTTTCTTATTGAAACGCGTGGAGCTAAAAATTAAAAAAAAATATAAACAAATGTCACAATTAACTCATTGAAAAACAAAAAATGTCATGTTTCGGACAAGCCGCCGGTGGCGGGCTAACCTGCTAGTACTATATATTTTGAGACTTCGTATATATGTGTGTGTGTGTGTGTGTGTGTGTGTACTTCATAGAATCCAAAACGCGTGTACAGATTGAGATCAAATTTCGTATGTAAGTGTAAAATCCCACCGACACCGCCGTAGTCGCGGTTTAGAGAAGCTCAGAGCACCCGTTCTCCAATCTCAAATCACCGCAAAGGCACGGCGGGGGTTAATCAAGTGATTATTTAATGAGCGTTTGTTTTTGACGCATCTCTATAAAGAGCGTCTGTTTCCCATTCAACGTTATTCGCATCTGCAGAGTTATACGGGAACGCAAACGTTATCGCTCGAAATTTATTCCCTGCGAGCACGGATGGCGCGCTCTGTTTTTACAGTATATATACCGAAATCATCCCAGATAATCACGAATATAGCATCAGATTTCTCCCCAGATATACCGTTATAAAGCTACTGGAATCTGCCAATCTACGGGAAATTCCAGGGAATGCCGATTGAGCTCAAACTTGCTACCTACGGGAAGTGTCATATATATGAGTGTGTCCTTTATAGACTCTAACCGATTGAGCTCAAACTTGCTAAATAAGAAAATAGCCCCCAAGCCGTAAATATCAACAACAACGATATTACTAAATACACGTTTTCGGCAATGTGAGAGTTTTCGGGGAGCCGTGATGCCAACAACAACGACCCGAAGACAGATTTCCCGACGGGAAGCGTTTGTTTTAAATTCAATGCAATGTTATCGTAGACAGATTTCACGAAACAAAGAATGCGTTGTCTGTCGTTCCTAGGAAGGGGGGATTTCTACGGGTAAATTTTTCCGCCAGAAACAAAAAAATTAATTAAAACAATTTACAATTTAATTAAAACAATTTAAAATTAAAAAAATTAACAATAAAAAACCAATTCAGAAACAAAATATATTACATTTAAAAAACATTAAATTCATATTCAAAAATAAAAAACAAAAATAAATAAAAACAAAATAATTACAAAAATGTCATGTTTCTGAAACAAAGCTCGGAACCTGTTGCAATTGCTTTTTCGAACAAAGCCATGGGACGAATGCCGCCAGTGGCGGGCTAACCTGCTAGTCTATACTATATATTTTGAGACTTCGTATATATATATGTATGTATGTACTTCATAGAATCCAAAACGCGTGTAAAGATTGAGCTCAAACTTCCTATGTAAGTGTCAAATCACACCGACACGACCGTGGTCGCGGTTTAGAAAAGCTCAGAGCACCCGTTCTCCAATCTCAAATCACAGCAAAGGCACGGCGGGGGGTTAATCAAGTGATTATTTAATGAGCGTTTGTTTTTGACGCATCTCTATAAAGAGCGTCTGTTTGCCATTCAACGTTATTTGCATCTGCAGAGAGATATACGGAACATACATTAAATTTAAAAAACATTTGTTTCTGACCAACCCTGCGAGCACGGATGGCGCGCTTTGTTTTTACAGTATATAGTTATATACCGAAATCATCCCAGATAATCACGAATATAGCATCAGATTTCTCCCCAGATATATCGTTATAAAGCTACTGGAATCTGCCAATCTACGGGAAATTCTAGGGAATGCCGATTGAGCTCATGCAAACTTGCTACCCACGGGAAGTGTCATATATATGAGTGTGTCCTTTGTAGACTCGAACCGATTGAGCTCAAACTTGCTAAATAAGAAAATAGCCCCCAAGCCGTAAATATCAACAACAACGATATTGCTACCTACGGGGAGCAACGTTATTAGCATCTGCAGAATTATGCCGAGAGAAAGTGCTTTCCTATTTTTAGAACGCAACACATGTTTACGTCGCGTTGGTGATTGAGGTTCACAACGGGGTTAATTGACTGTCCGCTCTTTGCGACGATGAGGTTCACGGCGGGGACTATTGACCAACACTCACAATTTCGTCTTTTGCATCAGATACCAACACCTCGACCGATCGGGACGAAACTTGGTACGTGAGTGTAGTTTGACCAGGTGGTCGTCGCTGTCGTATTGTCGAGCCCGTGCGACGCCCGTGCAGCGCATGCGCAGACGAGATCTCGGAAACGGGTGGAGCTACCGGGTACAAATTTTTCTTATTGAAACGCGTGGAGCTAAAAATAAAAAAAATATATTTAAAAAATCTCATGTTTCGGACAAGCCGCCGGTGGCGGGCTAACCTGCTAGTATTATATATAACGCAACGTTATTCTAACGTTGTGTTATTTTCTGTTCTGTTCGGGTTATCCCTACTTTTTTCACATTTATACATGTTAAAATGCATATTTAAATCTTAGTTTTATTGGTACATGTAAGATGATCGGTCAAAATATGTAGGTAAAAGTTGTTGCATTGTGTGAATTTAGAGTTATTCCTCCTGTATCTGAGATCTCAGCCATTGGAGATTTACCAATCGAGTACCGTTCGACTGTTTCCGGGGGATCTTAGCAAGGGAAGAATTACAAAATTGCCGTTCCCATCTACATGTCAATGTATGCATCAAATTTCAAGATGATTGGATGAAAGATGAAAAGTGCAAAATCGAAGATGGCTGATGGCGGACATGTTTTATAAATGTGCGGGACAAAATCACTCGTTCCCATCTACATGTACATGTCAATTGTATATAGCACATTTCTTGATGAAAGTGAAACTTGAAAGATGTGATTGTAGCCTGTGATAAAGGGTTTAGGTGCAAAATCCAAGATGGCTGCCGGTGGCCAAGTTTTTTAAATGAGCAGGTCCAGAATCACTCGTTCCCATCTACAATGTACATGTCCGGTAATCATCAGTAAAGTTCCTAACATAAACTATGAATCATAAAGTCTAAGACGGACTACTGTATTATGTATACTGTGTACAGCTAATAGAATTTTAGAATAGCAGCGTATACATGTAGTTCGGACTACTTTAACTTAAGAGATACGGGGCTGTAAATTAGTGTAATATACTTGCCAATGCCAAAATTCAGTTGAGCTGGCTGTAAACTTAGTAAAACATGTCACATTGAAAATTGTAATGGACACAGAACAACCGACAAGCAGCGAAGTCTTGTGGTGAGAAAAATACTAAACAATTAAGTGTATCTCCATAAACTTCCAGAACATCTAAGTTGAAGTCAGAACAGAAAAAGTTTGCTTCAGAGAATTCAAAAGGAGAGACAAAAACAATGAACCCGACTGGGATGTCGAAAATACTAGTATCCATCAGTAATCATGACGTTGAATTTGAAACGTTGTCAGCATTTTATGTCGACTGTTCGTCAAGAACTCGCCGAGGTCAATTTTTTCTACTGCACTAGCCTTGGCCTAGTCTGTAGTTCTGCGTAATAAATCGCATAATTGTGATACGTAACATACCTTGGCAATATTATATGCTTCTGGGACAGTAAACATCTACATGCGTAAATATATTAATTAATGTATTTCCCTCGCAAGCCAAAGTTCTGTGTATAATCCCGCGGTCTTCGATGGAACCGGATGCGTGTGTGTGTTCCATTTGTAAAAATTGCGCATGCGTATTGTGGTGTCAGTCAGAACCATGGGCGGGGCTATTATTTTATTTTAACCAATCAGAATGAACGTGTGTGTTTTTAGATTTCAGGTCATTTTGAAACGCACACATTTTCTCACACACACATAAGCACCACAGTGTTCACTCTTATAACTAATATGTAGAAACGATTACACATCAAATGTGTATACCCGGTTAATACACATAGCAATGTGTAGTTTTACATACAAATACATTGACCAAGTGCCGTTCTACACATAATGTGTATATTTTGTTACACACAATTGTGTAAGAATGTAGAGCATGCGCATTGCGGTGCCTTCAGTTTCATAGTCTGCTACGTGACGGCCATATTGTTTGAGTATATTTTTTGGAATACAATCTACAGCGATCGTAGACAAGGATTTAAGTTCAGAATTCCAATTTGTGGGTTTAGTATTAATAGTATATGAGGATTTATTTGTTAAAACTTTCTTGGCGATTACTGCCCTTAGGCTCTTGTTATGATTGTTGTAATAATACTAATATTATGCAATCACGCCTCGACCGTGGTTTGTTCATTCAAAGCAAAAACTCACAGTACATAACAAAATACTACATACCACTATGCGCCATGAAAGTTTTAACATATAAATCTGCATTTATCTTTAATACTATACCCACAGGTCGGACTACTAAACTTGCATTTCTTGTCTACGAACCGTGTGTGTAAGAACCTACACAAAATGTGTAAGGGATATGTGTTGATTTTATACACACAGTTGTGTATAAATGTGTAAAAATTTACCCATGTATGTGTAAAAATTGTTACACAATATGTGTACGAATATGAAACTACACATATACTACACAAATATGTTTAAGATCAAAATTGAATAATGATTGTGTAGCAGGGCTACACATTTTGTGTAGAAAACCTACACATTAGTCATAAGAGTGTTATTCCGAGGTACCTCCGATATTTTGACACGCGACTCTGCGTCAACAATGTAAGCACTTAGAGAGAAATCATAACGAGGTCATAGGGAAAAGTACATCGCGAAGTTTACAAACCTCGTTGTGTTGTTGTGTAAACCATCGATTTACCTCAGAAGGTAAGGTACACCAACGCACCCACACACACCCACACACACACACACACAGACGACGGGTTTTATATATATACTAGGGGGTTGCCCGTCACAAAATGACGGGTATACATACAAATGTTCTTTGTTATTTTCTAGTGTCCGCGTTCATGGACACATGGAATGGTCATGCTTCTCTTTTTTGTTATACTGGATGCGCGTTGGAACACTTTATTTCACTAAAAACTGTATTTCTACACACCCAGTCCACATATGCGCATGCACATATTGAACGAAACAAAATCAGCATATTATTTAAATATTACTATATATAAACCAACTGAAACATACTCAATTCAGGAGCCTTTATTTTAAACGGACCCCCTTTGGAACCTGTATTCAGCATGCCGCCTAATGATCACACGCCCTGCACTGTGCGGCCCATTTGTATGAAAACTTTATTTCAATAAAACTGTATTTTTACCCCCACCCCATCTCCTCAACCCATGTATATGCATGCACGTATGGAAAGCAACAATCAAGATATTTTACTTTATCTATATACTGAAACAGGCTCAATTCGGGAGCCTTATTTTGCGGGGGAGGGGCCTACAGCCCCTTTCTGCGCTTCGCGCACACTATATGATCTTAAACTGCGTGCGCTTCGCGCACATATAGGGAACTTACAGCACATTTTAAACGGACCCCATTTGGAACCTGTATTCAGCATGCATCCTAATCATCACACGCCCTGCACTGCGCGGCCCATTTGTATGAACACTTTATTTCAATAAAACTATTTTTATCCCCACCCCAATCTCGCCAACCCACGTATATTCATGCACATATGGAACGCAACAATCAAGATATTTTACTTTATCTATATATACTAACTGAAACAGGCTCAATTTGGAACCTTTATTTAGCGGGGGAGGGGCCTATAGCCCCTTTGTGAGCTTCGCGCACATTATATGATCTTTAACTGCGTGCGCTTCGCGCACATTTTGATCTTTTAAACATTTTTTGTATCAGATTTGCACTCAACCGAAAGATTAAAAGAGCATTAATTAGCGTCGGCAGTAGTGTTTACACTGTATTATTAGTCCCGGCCCGGAAATGTGATTTTTCAAACCGAGTTCGGTCGAATTTACACTGAAAAAAAAATCCGTGTCACCACCATCGTAAGTGTGTCATGTGACCTATTTGCACATAATATTCTGACACACTTAGCATATTTTATCACAATGTTTGTTAATGTGTCAGATAACACGGCTCTTTTTTCTCTTATTGGCTCAGATGTGTCAACTGTTTTTAGTAAAGCTCGCTAGTGTGTCATATTGCTCGATTCCGTGTCATCTGACCAATCCCAATTATTTCGAAAAAAACACATCTTGATTTTGTGATACAGAGAGAACATATATACTTTATTATGGAAATGCACAACTGTTCCAAATAAAATATGTTTTGTATGTGCGTGCACCAGATAATCCAATGGGAATTTCCCTTGAGTAACAAACAACTTTTTTTCATAGAATACCAGGACCTATTAGTAATTGAAGGCACGGTTGTTTTACTGTTATTTAATAGTCTAAGTATATTTGAGTATAAATATAATTGACAGGGGCAAATATTTTTAGTACGTACTGGTATACATATATGTCGCAAACAAAAATGAGAATTATTACGTGCGTCCCAATATATACATTGTATATATATGGCTATATTTTCATGTAGGTGATTCGCGTCCATTGGAATGGGTCAGTATATAGATGTCTCTATTTTTCAGTGTACCTATAAATGTGTTTTGGCACATTTTTTTTTTTTTTGGAAGGTCATTTGGGGGGGGGGGGGGTGGCTAAACCCGGGACACTTATAATTTCCTGTATGAATTTTTATACAAAAGGCGCGGCATTGTCACGCTACCATCAAAGGGGCATAGCCACCTTCATCAAAATAATATCACCGGGGAAATCTAAGCAGATGACATGATATGAAGTTGAGATAAAAACAATTGCAATGACAACAACCTCTTGTGATTATTAGCCCTGACACTATATACAGGGAAACAATATTGCAATTAAAGGCAACAATTAACGTCCGGTGGTTATTAACTGTGACAGCATGTGTTTTCTTAATCCTCTTATATAAGATTATACCGCGAGCATGCATGCTTCGAACTGGCGTTAAGTGTTAAACAGTTATGCTTGCTCTCATGCTGTCGTTGATTGCCTCTTATATATACTACTATACATGTGTGGTATGAGGCGTTTCCAAGCGGACCAACACAGATAAAAATCGTGATTTTTCAATTTAATTGTTTTCAAGTGGATTAAATGGAGTTTGCAGATATCATCATGCACGTATGTATTTAGGTAAGTATTTATTACGAACAATTGTTATGAGTGGAAAACGAACCAAATACATATAATATATGTGTGCATAGGTATATGACCTTGCAATGAGATACTTTTAGTCCGGAATTTCATATTGCATCCAATGGGTCCCAGTTTTGACTGATCTCGACCTACAAAATTTCCAACTATAGATCGAAATTTGCGCCACCTCTTTGGATTGAAATGTTTCAACTGGAGCTCTAAAGTTAAAGTGGATAGTTTAATTTTTTGTAATGTTAATTGCAGAAATGTATAAATTTATGTTAATTAGGCTGAGGGGGTCACTCTCACCAAAAGAAAGTGCTGAAGGGTACACAGGATTTGAAAATGTGCTGAAGGGTACACAGGGTTTGTGATCGCCACTTATTGCGGCCACTAACATCGTTACTTAAACTGTGTTTCTGAAAGTTTGGAGCCCAATTAGCAGTTTTATTTCAGTTCATTTTAATGTTTATTGGAACGTATAATTCTCTAACAGAAATCATGGCAGATACAAAACTAAACGCCATTTAGAACGACATTTCAAACCTTTCAGCACATTTTCAAATCCTGTATACCCTTCAGCACTTTTGTGTGTGAGAGTGACCCCTTCGGCGTTAATTATGCATATACCGTATACGGTATATCAGAAATTTACTATGGAACCCCTTTCAGATGGAATTTTCCAATTGGAGCACCAATGCGTAGTATAATTTAATGTTCACATCCCCAAATTTGGAGAGAGAAAAAAAACGATTACCATTACATTATTGATGTTAAAAAATAAAATAAATGGACGGTTCGAATTTCCAATTATATATGATAATACATTTGGGCTGATGCTCACAAGCTGTCCCTGTTAGCTATTCTATATAATCGCCCCTGTGCACGATCGAGCATGCACCAACAGAAATATGACTTTTATTGCTGACCTTAAATTGTTGATATATTATAGCATTACCAAATGCTTTACCTTATTTGGGACTAAAAGTCGAATGACATGTTCCTCACTAAATTAAATTTGATATCGTACTAATAAATATTGAATTTTTTTTTTTTTTTTATTTTTTTTTTTTTTTAAATAATAAAATTTACATTTTTTTTTTCAAGTAACGTGTTATAACATTCGCCTGGTTACTCCGAGTCACCACATCAAAGTTGGTTGTAATCGGTCCATGAGTCTGGGAGAAAAGTTGCGAAAAAACAGACACTCCTCATCAGGCCTACAGGTAAGGTTGGCCTATACTGTATATAGTGCACCACACATATATGCAAATATCGCGTTATATTCTATTATTTAATCGTTAGCATATTCGTACTATGTTAAATATAATATATATTGTATAATATTTCATATCAATATGGGTATCTATTAATATAATAACAATATACCTGGTTGTCACCACAAAATTCCATACACCAATAACATGATAGGATGGTACGTAATCTTCAGGTACGTAAATTAGTAACATACAGCCATCAAGAACTTCCGGATGAAAAATTTCAAAATTTTGCGGTGCGAGTTATTTCGGTTTGTATTTGATGAATATATTCGTTATGTTGTCATTAACAAGGTTTATGTTGCCGCGTTATCATTGTAGCTGATGCATAGCACACATAGACGATATAATTTTTGTTTCGATAACGTTCTTTACGGTGGAGGTCAAGTGACCAATTTTGAAATTGAATCTGGATTTCAAATTCAATGCAAATCTGCGGAGCAAATTGAAAAAATACAGACTTGCACCTACTTCTGAGTGTGATTTGATGTGTTATTGGAAACAGCAAGTATTTATTGGAACTTGTTCCATGATAATGTTGGTGTATTTATTTTTGAATTTTATATTGATTTTTCAAATGTAGGTCAAGTGATGTAATTCCATTAAAAAAATTCTCGATCCGCCAGATAAATAACGGTTGTTTCCAATACCACATCAAGTCACACTCGGAAGTATGTGCAACTCTGTTACTTTTGCTCTGCAGGTTTACATGGAAATCCCCATTCAAAATTGTTCGCTTGACCGCCCCCCTTAAACAAACCGTTAAGTGCATTAAGCGCACATCACACAATGTGATATATTTTGTTCAACAAATATCGAGCACCGGTTACAGCCTAGTCAAATTGTAGCGCGTTCGGTGGAGAATAGCGCAACATTTTGTCGCACAATCAGCTCCGCAACGAATCAAATATTTTTTATTATGTACATGTACAATAGAGTCGTGCGATTTATTCCAAGTAGACAATCAGATTCAACTTGGCATCCAGCATGTCCTTCAAGTCCAAGTTGAATAGCAAAGGCAGAGTAGCGGGATATTTCGTACAACGGAATATATTCATGCCTCTACAATAGGCCTACAACTACATGTACAATTGAAAATCTGTATCTGTAGACATTACAGTACAGGAACCAATTATGGTTGTAGATGCACTGGTCCAAGTGCTACCACAGCCGAGTAACTTTATAACAGTGACTCAGTAGTGTTCTTTAACATGCACACACCGAGGCGTGTACACGGGTCAGCCATTGATGTCTGCACCTGATCGGACAGCGAACTGCAGTACTGCACCCACGACAACATACCTGGACAAGTGTTGTAATGGGGGGGGGGGTCGGCATTTTGCATTCGGATCTTTATTCAGTGATCTCGAATGAGACTTTTCAGTCTGGCAAACTTGGTATCTGACCGAGTTCTTATTTTTGTCAGTATACCCTGACCAGGTTGCAATCCCCGGTTCGCTAGCACGAGAGACCAGTACGCTACCTCTCGGCCACCGACTACCGAAAACAAAACAAAAAAGGTGGAAGTCCTGGACATCAGCAAATTGGTGTCGATATAATATCTGATTGCGAATTTGTGTGGGGAAATAAATCAGGTATAGGGCCTACTCTTGGGGTTAAAATAAACATGCATGCACGTTTATTATTTTCTTGGGAAATTCCCCCCTGCACCGTGCTTTTTTGGGTCTGCACGTTTATTAATTTTGAAGCTGTGAAAATTTAAATCAGTACAAACTCAATACATAGGTTACAAAAGCTTTTGATTCTAGGTAAACTATTAACAACTCTCCCTATGATTTCAGTCATATTCAATTAAACTATAGTATAGTGCACACGTATCCAATGTACATAGCAATACCCATTATATGTTATGTATATATATATGTTGATTTTTGTACTTCTATGCATAATTTCCACACTTTTGTCATGTTTATATATGTTCTCAATATACTCTCCCATGGAGGAGGAATAAAAGGATATATATATATATGTACATATTCAAGTACCGGTATGTGGCATACCAAAACACCACATGATACATACTATGTTGACTCCTATACTTAAAAAAATAATTTGGTTAACCACAGTTGATGTTTTGCTCGGAGTTCCCCTGCACTATTATTTGGGTCTGTACTTTTATTAACTTTCAATGGAATTCCCCCCTGCACTGTTATTTGGGCCTGCACTTTTATTCGGAGCCCGAGAGTACTAGTCTATATAACTTCAAGAACTTGTAATATTTATTGGAATATTGTATTAAATATCTGCGATAAATACACATAGAGACCTATGCATATAACCTATCCATCATGCATGTTAATAATAACCCAATGTTGCCTTTCTGAGAAAGTAAAAACCAGATCTCATGACCCGATCACATTGTGTGCAGTGGTCTACCATATTAAAGTGATAAAAACAAGTCACATGTTCAAAATCTGACAAATATCGTTCTGCATTCGTGCACCAAATATCACTTCATGTGCGGCCTGCTTTAGGCATTACAGATCATTACAACTTTCATTGACAGAATTAGTGTGAAAACCGATGCAGGTGTTTTATTTGACATACATTTACATGTGCCTAAATCATGCATGTATCATTGTTTACATTATATTGATATACAGGCCAGTACATTTCTATACATGTTTATTCTTTCATTGATTTTCATTACAGAAACCATACGCGGGCGGTGCATGCATGTATAAAGATAGACAGGAGTTGTCTGCCATGTACTGGTACCAACGCCGCCACATCATCATACACAGAAAGAAATGAGAAAAACACTCTTGACAATCTACAATATATGAAGTATTAGGTAATCCATCAAATAAGTTTCACATACATGTATAGTAATTTGTCCATTTTCGATACCAACAAGGTAAACTTTGTACAAGTAATTTGGCGCCCATGTGCTACATGTACATTGATGTACGGTATATCGCAGCAAACAAAGTCTGATAAAGTCTTTGTTTAATTCTAAATTTCTAATTTCCGAAATGTTTATGTACATGTAGTATTTAGCCTTTTCTAGGGTCATTTTGTTCAATGCCAAACATGCCTGAAATAGTTGAGGGGACTGAGGCCTGTGTCCAGTGTTTTTCCAGGATTGAACAAAAATGATATATGTAGAATTTCCCATGAATAAACATGAACTTGCACACTGTACATGTAGCGTAATGTATTAAAATAACCTAAACTCTGCGTAATTCCTGTTGAGATCTGAAAAATATTGCAATTTATCTCAATTTTGCCCGAATCATCAAAAGTTTTGGCGATCAGGTATCCAATTTGTGAAAACAAATTCAAAATTCTAAGCTTTAAAATGTTGGGGGATGAACTGTTTGGCTATAAAGCATATCATTTTAAATATTTTTTTTTGCAATGTGATGAGCATTGAATCATTACTATCAACAGTTGGAAATTTCATACCTGCCAAAACATTAGTTGGAAATTTCCCACAATTGGAAAGCTTGTGTCCTGGTCCCTCCCCCGTGGCCAGTCAAAAACTGCTAGTTAATTTAAGAAAACAATATTGTCATACATTTGGTCAACATTGTCATTGGAACTGTCATCAGTTGGACATTTTCCAACCTATTAAAGTGGGGTGTCCGGTTTGAAATTTCTAACTCTAGGAATGCTTGAGGCTAGTCTACTAGTAGATGCTAGGATTGTTTTGATTTTCTTGTTCAGATTACAAAATTTTCGCACGCCAGGCCGAACCATGGTCCGACCGGTGTGTCATTGTCTTTCCCCCATAGCCAATAAAAAAATGCTACATGTACTATTTCAAACTTTAACAATATTTTACAAAATTTAATCAAACTTGTGGACTGAAATGGTCATCAGTTGGAGAGTTTTCCTACCTGAGGGGGACATTGAGTATGAGGTTTGAAATTGCCAACACTATAGGTTGAGGCCAGTCTAGATTCTAGGATTTGCGATTTTTTTGTTAAAATTTCAAAATTTTCTCGCACCGGGCCGAACAACCATGGTCAGCCCGGTGTGTCGTGGTCTCTTGCCCGTAGCCATGTGTATTTGTTTGGAGTTAGATCACTAGATGTTAGGATTTATGCAGTTTATCCGGTTATAATATCTGACTGATCTCATACCGGGAATATAGAACCATGGTTTATGAAGATATAAGATATTAGGGCTGATTCGAGGGGGGGGGTACAGTTGGAATTACCCACGGTGGACATCACCGAACGGAAACCCTCTACCTCTAGCCACGTCCCTGACTGCATGCAACGGCGTAGTCTGTACATACAATGTACATGTTCCTGAATTTATATACACAGCTGAAATTGTAATAAAATATAAGGTTATTATCATATATCGTGAATGATATATCTACCCTGCTGGGCAAAACAAGTGTCCACTTAACCACGGTGCGGTTAGCATTGCCACCGCGGCCGAAATGCAACTACACCGCGGCTCCACCGGCTAACTACAGTTGGTCCGCGGTGTATTTGCCATTCGACCATGTTGTAGTTGCCGCTGTGTACATTCATGAAACTGAAAAAAGACAATACAAACCAGAAATCTAACCACGGTGTACATGTCATTCGGCCCCATTGTAGTTGCTTTTCGGCCATGGTGTACATGTGTACTTGACGGTCGGCCGCGGTGTACTTGCCACTCAGCCGCGGTGCTCAACTGCAGTTACAAACTCTGACACCGCGGCCGAATGGCAAACACACCACGGTGCCAATGGACACTTGTTTTGTCCAGCAGGGTCAGGGGGGGGGGCTGGAAAAAAAATGCAGACACAGGGTGGAAAAAACTGTTTTCTTCGGTTTGGGTACCCCCCCCCCCCCCCCCCAAAAAACAGCAAAAACTGCAGTTTTTTTCCACTGACCATTTGCCCCCCCCCCCCCCCCCAGAAAAATCAAATCTACCCCAGCCGGACAACAACTCGGTTTGACCGGAAACCGAAAAAAACACCGGAGCATACAATTCAACGAGAAGGTGCTTGGTAACTTAGTTTAGATTATTATGACTTAAATGGTCATTGTCTACCAGTAGAACGCAGATTTGTACCTCGTGATGTCATGACATGTACAAACATGTATATTGGTGATCGCAACGCTTTGTATGCACTTTAAAAAATGACAACCAGTCATTACCTCGACTTTGAAAAAGATGCAAATGAGATGAGTGTGATACCAGCATATACCGGTAACTTTTTTCTGATACCATTGGAGGAGAAATTGTTTAATACATGGGATAGTTCTGCAGTAAAAAATTGTCAGATAAGCGATCGCAGGGTAGAATTCTGCATTCGAATGGTAGACACTGACTTAGTCGGCATTATTAAGAGGGTTAATGGGGTCAATATCACATGTAAACCAAGACAGTGGTTATCCAAAATTGTTTTAGGTGGATTGTACTACTCATGTATATATGATTTGGATATTAAGGTTAATCCATATTCTATAAAATGAGAGAAAATTGAAGTTGTGAGTCTGAAAATACATATTTGGAAAAAAATTACATTTTCCGGCAACCCCCCCCCCCCCCCCCCCCCCCCTAAATGAATAAGGAAAAAATTTACGTGTAAATTTTTTACGCCTAGGTACCCCCCCACCCCCTGGTACGTTGTGTCCCGCAGTTTTTTTCCGCCCCCCCCCTGGCAGGGTATCTCATTTTAAGCACAACAGTACAATATAGAAAGAAAAGCCATCCTGTATATTTACTAAAAATGTGGATGATTCTAGATTCACAGTGAATATCCGTCTCAGACTTTCAGTTGTGGGGGGGGGGTAAATTTTGGACAATAACTTCATACCGGTATATGAAAACATATTGATACCTGTGTTATATTGGTTCCAGTTTTACCATGTCATAGTATATGAGATAATTTCTTTATTTTCAGGACAGTCAATGCCAGCCCTACCGTATATGGATGTTGGATTTCAGGATCAATATATGAATAAATGGCTGAATTATTATGAAGCTTGTCCAACGGTATGTACATTTTTTAATCTAGGCAACTTTTGTTTTAATGATACGCAGTTGTGTTTATATCATAAACTTTTGTAGCCCCCTTCCCCCGGTCCAGTCCGTAGAGTGCTAAATGTTTTACGTTGTCAAAGGCTGTCCAAAACAAATTTGTGATCCACTCAGGGATGTGGCGACATGGGGGAGGGGCGATTTGGCAAATTTCATTTTCAGATTCTGGTTCAGATCTATAAAAATACCTGAATAATGGGCTGCCCAGTGGATTAGAGTATAGCTTATATAAGCAAAAATGGGGGGGGGTTGCTGGTCGGAAATTTCAAAGGTGGACACCCCCCCCCCCCCTCCCCAAATGGAGAATTGGCTGGTGGTTTCTATATATGCAGTGAAGTGATTACTCAATGAAGTTCACCCTCTGCATGGTCTTTCCCCTATCTGTCAGCCTCGCTACTGAAGCAATGGTCAACCCCAACCAACCATACATATTTGCAAAAAAAATTAAATTTACGCACATTTATCTAAACGCTGCCACCTCTGGTCAATAAAGAATCATAATTTATGGTATGTCAATAAGTGTGGTTGTATTTGCATGTATTTGCTGCCTGTTGCAGCTCTAATTTAAAAATTCAACCCTTTGGATAAGGACATAGATAGTAAATTCATGTATGCATTTCTGTCAAGCGCGGTACATGTGTATAATAGAGTCTAAAAAAAACTGGAACCTCATTAATGAACAAACTTACTGATTTCACATGATTTGACATTATCGATTAATTGATAACTTGATACTGACATAATATTGGCTCTGACCCCCCCCCCCCCCCAAATGAAATAAATTTTATCCTGGTGACCGAGCACTGAACAACATTAGTGGACATGATCGCTTTGACGGTGTAAATAAATTGGTTGATACTGACATAAATGTTTGTTCTTACACCCCCTCACTTGTGGTGAGAAATAAATACCCCCCCCCACCCCATTACAGGTGAGAAATAAATTTTATCCTGATGACCGAACAACATTAGTGGGTGTGACCACTTTCATGCCCCCCCAAATACATTTTATTCTGACGCCCCCCCCCCCCCCCCCCAAATTAATTATTTCTGGTGACCGAACAATCTTAGCGGACATGAGTCACATGACCGCTTTGACCGTATCAATAAATTGGTCGATAATGACTTGAATACATGTATATGTTCTGACAACCCCCCCCCCCAAACTGTCGTAGTTAGTCCAAGTATTCTTGTACTAAATCCAGCTAAGATATTGGGATGGCTAGACGATGGCATTTCGCCATCCCAATATCTTAGCTGGTTTTTAGTACGAGAAGACTTGGACTATTTCGTGGTGAGAAGTAAATTTAATCCTCGATTGTTGTGAGTAATAAATTACCCCCCACCCCATTACAGGTGAGAAATAAATATTATCCTGATGACCGAACAACATTCGTCGGTGTGACCACTTTCATGCCCCCCCCCCAAATAAATTCTATTCTGACCCCCCCCCCCCCAATTAATTATTTCTGGTGACCGAACAATCTTAGCGGACAATGAATCACATGACTGCTTTGACGTATCAATAAATTGGTTGATAATGACCTGAATACATGTATATGTTCTGACGACCCCCCCCCACCCCACTGTCGTGGTTAGTCCAAGTCTTCTCGTACTAAATCCAGCTAAGATATTGGGATGGCTAGACGATGGCATATAGCCATCCCGAATATCTTAGCTGGTTTTAGTACGAGAAGACTTGGACTATGTCGTGGTGATCAGTAAATTTTATCCTCGAACGAATTATTTGATTATATCAATAAATTGGTTGATAATGCAGCTGGATAATGACATAAATATTTGTTCCTGGCACCCCCCCCCCCCCCCCCAAATAAATATTATCCTGGTGGCCGAACAACCTTAGTAGACATGAGTCATTTGACCGATTTGTATACCGTTGTTAATAAATTTGTTGATAATGGCACCACAATGGACATGGCCAATTAATCGACAGTATCAAATAAATTGGTTGATAATGCCAATAAATATTTGTTCTGACATAAATGTTTGTTCTTACACCCCCTCACACATTGAGAAATAAATACCCCCCCCCCACACCATTACAGGTGAGAAATAAATTTTTATCCTGATGACCGAACAACATTAGTGGGTGTGACCACTTTCATGCCCCCCAAATACATGCCATAAATATTTGTTCTGACTCGACCCCCCCCCCCCCCCCCAAATAAATTTGATCCTGGCCGGGTGACCAAACAAACTTAGTTGGAATGCCTGCTTTGACTATTAATAAATTTGTTGATAATGACATAAATATTTGGACATACGTCACATGACCGCTTTGATATATCAATAAATTGGTTTGATAGTGACATAAAGTGGTGAGAAGTAAATTTTATACTTGCAGACCGAACCACATTAATGGACTTGGCCAATTAGTTGACGGTCAATAAATTGGTCGATAATGATATTTGTCCCCCACCCCCCAACTTAATTTTATCCTGGTGACCGTGCAACTTTAGATGACATGACCACTTTGATGGTAACAATAAAATGGTTGATATTGACATAAATATTTGTTTTTGACATTCCCCCCACTGTTATAGGGAGATTATAAATTTTATCCTGGTGCCTGAAGCACATTAATGAACTTGAGCGATTTGACAGTTTCCATAAATTGATTGATACTGACATAGATATTTGTTCTCACCCCTCCTCCCTGTGTCGGTGAGAAATAAATATCCTGGAGACCGAACTACAATTAGGAATATGACTGATTTGACTGTATCAATAATTGGTTAAATTTACATATTAATTCTGACCGCTTCCCCTAGTATAGGAATTTATTTAAAAGGTCCACCCCATGCAGGATCCATGCACAACATCCCTATTCCCATGGTCATATATTATTTAGGGAAAGATCGTGTTATTCTTTCTAAAAATACAAAGTGAGGTGTTCAGCATGGCTCATTTATAAATTTTGCCCTACCCGGTATGTACACACTATTGACACTATGTAATAGAGTCCTACATGTAACTGAGCTGGAACACAACGATCACAAAGCAATGTATTACATACAATTGTTCATCCACATAATTCCATTTCAAGTTTATTAATGTATTTCTTTCAGATTCAGCATTAAGCGTCATCGAGTATCCACTGTCAAGATTCAACATACATGTACATTATCTGGAGATGTCATCTGGATCATGTGAACTGGACAACTCAATAACATGACTTCTGCTCTAACCCAGTCTTATTGTGAATTTTGCCAAAACTCTCTACATGTGATTGTATACCAAACAAATTTTTGTTCAGGACACCTATGTACTACATGTACACCGCTTAATATAATACTTCACAGAAGAATATAAATATTTAATACATCCTCAGCTGAGTATTAGTCAAGAATAAATTACATAGAGAAGAATAAATCTTGTTTTCCATACAGGTATGAAGTAAATTCAAGTAATTGAATATTTTGAATAAATATGTATTATATTTTATAACAAACATGTATAATTATTTAGTTACTTTTAATAAACTACATCTATATGAACTATGTTTTGAATTATCTAGCTGACTTAACCCATACATGCCCATCATGTTACTTGCAGTGTACATGTGCCTATTCCAAAAACAGCCTTTTTGTAGATTTGGCTGCAAGGTGATCGGGTTGTGATGCCCATGTCACAGGTCTGACCCTCCTTGAAACCAAGTGTGTCAGTTTGATTTAGGGCTTTAGACCATATGGACTTGTTCTTGGCAAAAATTTATACAAGTGAAAGAATTTCTTTAAAAAGATTACTATCCCAGTATCAAATATCCTAAGCTTCTCAAGTTTGATATACATGTATTTGATACTCAATTTTTTTCCCAATTAATTATTTTCAGCATTTCTGGATATTGGACAATCAGTACAAGTGCATGTTGTCAAATCCCTGAACCGAACCGACACATCTGCCATCAGGGCGGGTCATAAGACACACCTAGAAAAACACCTGTGTCGGCCCAAATGTGTTATCTGACACATGCAACACACATTCTGAGGACAAATTGACCGACACGTTTGGATAATTTTTGGTGTGTCATATGACACACCTAGAAAAACACCTGTGTCGACCCAAATGTGTTATCTGACACACGCGACACACATTCTGAGGACAAATTGGCCGACACATTTGGATAATTTTTTCATAATTATATGTGTCAGATGACCTATTTGAGCGACACAGGCTTTTTTGCAGGTGTGTCATTTGACCTGTTTGTATGATCATAGATGTGTCAGATGACCTAGATTCTGAGGACAAATTAATGTGTCAGATGACACAGATTTTTTTTTCAGTGTACTGAGTTCGCGGTAGCCTATACCCACTGGCGGGAGGCCAGACTGTGTCCATTCGCCATCTTCCGAGTATACCGGTACTCCTTCAATTCCACACTCAATGCACAACTTTCGTATCAAAGACAGCATTCTTTACTTATGTTCAAACCCAACTGGCAAATTAAAATATCATATTAGCACCCATTTCCAACGACGAACGTTCGAGTATTGACTCTGCACCCAACTACATGTACATCCACCCATTCCCAACGGCGGTAGAACGTTCGAGTCTTGACTCAACACCCCACTATACATGCACTTCCGTGACAAAATCAACATTCATTACCTAAATTCACACTGAACATGAACTGACACATTAATTTAGCGCCTATTTCCAACAACGCTTTGGTAGAGCGCATGGAAGTTTCGCCTACAATAGCAAAGCAAGTATTGGTTTGTGTTCGACGTCAATGACGTCATTTCGACAAACGTCATAAGAAATAGTGTCTACTTGAGTGCAAATGCTGCATTTGGGGACCATGTTAGATCTCAGGTTTGCTTTAACCAATCGGCGTGAAATTTGGTGAGTCACCTTTTATGACACACTATAGGTCGGGGTACAAATTTGGGCCACATAGGACGCATGGTTGAAAAGTTATAAACGCGCCAAAAGCGTGACCGAGTTATACACACACACACACACACACACAGACAGATACACACACACACAGACGACGGGTTTTATATATATAGACTAGGGGGTTGCCCGTCACAAAATGACGGGTATATAAATGTGTTTTGTTATTTTCTAGTGTCCGCGTTCATGGACACATGGAATGGACCTGCTTCTCTTTTTTTTTTTTACTGGATGCGCGTTGGAACACTTTATTTCATTAAAACTGTATGTATACACACCCAGTCTACATATGCGCATACACATATTGAACGAAACAAAATCAGTATATTATTTAAATACTACTATGCACCAACTGAAACATACTCAATTCAGGAGCCTTCATTCGGGAGCGTGTTGCACATTTTGAACGGACCCATGCACTTTGGAACCTATATTCCGCATGCCGCCTAATTATCACACGCCTGCACTGTGCGGTCCATTTCCATGAACACTTTTCAATAAAATTGTATTTTTTACCCCCCACCCCCATCTCCCCAACCCATGTATATGCATGCACATATGGAACGCAACAATCAATATATTGTACTTTATCTATACTGAAACAGCCACATATAGGAAGCTTGCAGCACATTTTAAACGGACCCCCTTTGGAACCTGTATTCAGCATGCAGCCTTGCACTGCGCGGCTCATTTGTGTGAAAACATTATTTCAATAAAACTGTATTTTAGCCCCCACCATCATCTCCCCAACCCGCGTATATGCATGCACATATGGAACGCAACAATCAAGACATTTGACTTTATCTATAGGGCATACTAACTGAAACAGGCTCTATTCGGAACCTTTATTTAACAGGGGAGGGGCTTGCAGCACCTTAGTGAGCTTCGCGCACATTATATGAATTTAAACTGCGTGCACTTCGCGCACATTGTGATCTTTTAAACATTTATTCTTTTATCAGATTTGCACTCAACCGAAATATTAAAAGAACATTAATTAGCATCGGCAGTATTGTTTACACTGTAGGCCCTATTATTAGGCCTGTCCCGGGAATGTAATTTTTCTAACTGAGTTTGGCGAATTTACTGAGTTCACGGTACCCACTGGCGGGAGGTCAGACTGTCCATTCGCCATCTTCCGTGTATACCGGTAGGCCTACTCCTTCGATACCACACTCAATGCACAACTTTCGTATCAAAGACAGCATTATTTACTTATGTTCAAACCCAACTGGCAAATTAAAATACCATATTAGCCCCCACGCACAACGACGAACGTTCGACTCTTGACTCTGCACCCCACTACATCCACCCATTCCCAATGACGGTAGAACGTTCGAGTCTTGACTACACCCCACTATACATGCACGTCCGCGACAAAATCAACATTCGTTATCTAAATTCACAATGAACCTGAACTGACACATTATTTTAGCGCTTATTTCCAACAACGCTTTGGTTGAGCGCATGGAAGTTTCGCATACAATAGCAAAGCAAGAGTTGGGTTGCGTTCGACGTCAATGACGTCATTTCGACAAACGTCATAAGAAATAGTGTCTACTTGAGTGCAAATGCTGCATTTGGGGACCATGTTAGATCTCATGTTTTCTTGGACCAATCGGCGTGAAACTTGGTGAGTCACCTTTTATGACACACGATATGTCGTGGTACAAATTTGGGCCACATTGGACGCATGGTTGAAAAGTTGTAAACGCGCCAAAAGCGTGACCGAGTTATATACACACACACACACACACACACACCCTCACAGATACACACACACACAGACGACGGGTTTATTATATATAGATATTAAGATGTCACGGTCGGACTGCAATCTGCTCCGCTGTGCTGCGTTGGAACAGCGGGTGGCTTCGGTTAAGAAATCAATCTTTAAAACGGCAGAATCACTGGGGTGAACTATTGCAGACCTCCAAAAACCCTGGTCCCGTTTTGAGTCAGTTCAAAAGTAATCTTTTATTGAAGATTATTATATATTTTTTAGACAGAGTCTCACTGATGAATGTGCAAAAGCGGGAAGTAATAAGTTACGAACATACCGACTTTTCAAACTTAAGTACGAAATAGAACCTTATTTTCTTCACACAACATCAATAGAAAATAGAATCGTTGTCACTAGACTGCAAATAAGTAATCATAAATTGGTTATTGAAACACAACCCACACTCACCCCGACGGCATAGGAACACAGACTGTGTATATTTTGTTCCGGTGATGCAAAAGAAGAAGAAAACCACTTTCCTGTAGAATGCAGTACTTACCGCACACCAAGTCTCGAACTCATAAACCTTATGAAGACACAGTTCCTAGACTTTGAAAGCATGATCCAAACTGAACAGCTTGTCAAAATCTTATCCAACAAAATTTCAAATACATGCACTTCACTTTGTCATATGATCCGAAGAGTATTCTCCGCACGCGATGAGCATCGTATCATAAATCAACGAAAATAAATACAGACGAGACGATCCTATGCACATTCAGCTTCACTGAGGTTATACGTTACCTTCTATTAATATCATTTATGATTCTGTTCAACACACAATGTACAATTATGTGTTATTATGTATGCATACTGTCCTTATAAGGATGTTTTGCCAATTCAAATTATATCTATATTAACTAGAAGTTAAAACAGGTAGATTCTTTTAAGAGAGGTATATATGCTAGAGATGGTCAGATGGTGACGAACCAAATATATGTTGTTGTTTTTTTTGCCGTTTGAAATATTCTTGATTGGCCGATTTAGCATACACTTCAGACTATCCATGTAACGACTATACCTGAACATTTTCAGAAAACAAAACCCGTTGACTGGCGGATAGATTTTGGCCATATCGTCTCGTTTCTAGAATTTTATGTTGAACGTTAGAGATAAATAGACAATATGACACCATTAAATAATCGGCGTAGAGTCGGGTCAACGAATCATACTCTCCAAGCCTCAATTTGAGACGAGCAACATCTTGCTTTTGCATTTTTCCGAGGTACAAAATGGCTGGTAAATACTTTAAATAATTACACGCGCACTTGATATGCATCAGAACGACTTACTGAAGTGTAGCATTTTATGAAATACGACTACAGTCAACTTTACTGACAGACATGAACCTTTTGTATTAAATTATCATGAAGTAACTAACAGGACACTGGTTAAATCATCATTGCTGAAAAAAATTTTTTTTTGTTTATTTGGCGAAATAATTTTATCCCCGGAACTTGACATTATATACTATCAGGGACGTGTTTCAATGTTCTCAGCTGGGATTGTCCACACTAAAATGCCCAACTGCATCCCTCCCTCTCGGCTCGGCCTGGAACCAGACCACACGAAGTCCACGAAATTGCATTTACACCCCTCAATCGGGACGCTATTTTCCCAATGGTACCCAAGTGTTGGAAACGTCCATCCGGACACCACCGATCGAAGTCAAAATAGTTTACCAAAAGTAGGTAAATGTGCGATGGTTCGTCTGAAAACGTCAAATGCCCTACTAATTACTGTAGCTGTGGATGCAATATTAAGCTATGAGGACAATTTCATCAACATATTATTAAATCATATGCTGAAAAAATGATTTGTTTTTCTGTTTATTTGTCGAAATAATTTTATCCCCGGCACTTGACATTACTATCAGGGACGTGGTGTGATGTTCATAGCTGTGGTTGTCCATTTTAAAACTATCCAACTGCAGTCCTCCCTGTCTGGAACCAGACCACACCAACGTCCGCGAAATTTCATTTACACCCCATCAATCGGGAATACCCCCAGGTTTGGAAATTGCCATCCTGACACCGATCGCAGTCAAAATAGTTTACAAAAAGTAGGAAAATGTTCGATGATTAGTCTAAAAATGTCAAATGCCTTATTAATTACTGTAATTGTATTTGCAAAATACATCAACATATTTTTAAGTGAAATTTCCAGCCAATGTTGTGTCCGGCATGCATTTCCACCTCGAAAGTTTTTACCAACGTTGAGATACTCCAACCCGTCCCCCATTTCGTCCCTGATTTATATACTCAATAATAAGATTATGAGTCTCGTTATTATTTTGATCGACAGATTGCACGACGTCTGATGGAAAGAACCTCACCATTAATCCCAAAAATAAATTTATTCATAGCCGATGTCAGAGATGTGGCGACTGCTCACATCAAGGCGATGACTGTCCCGGAGGCAGCAGGTATGAGCTAAAGACTAATCGGGGTGTCTATCTGAATTTCTGAAACATATTTACAAGTCGGACAAAATATGTATTAGTATTTGATCAGACCTGTGTTCATTAGATGAAGCATAGTGGCCGGATTCGTCATCTCAGGTTTAAACCTGGTCTACGTAAACCTCTAGGTTTAAACCGCCGTGAGTCAGCAAAATCCGTGGTTTAAACCCGAGACCGCAGGTCTAAGTGACACATTCATCATCTCTGGTTTAAACCTGGTCCAGCCAGACCAGTGGTTTAGCAGTAGTGTCTCTGTATCATCGAGATAATTAAACGTACTCTCCTAATGCCTCGTTTTATTGATTGCGAAAATCAATAATTACGACAGCGGTCATATTTTGATTGGAAATTTATAAGCGAGAAGCAGTCATACATATAAAGCGTATGGGGATAAGTTTTTGTCAATTTCAATATTGTTTTTGCGTTTTATAAGCTTAAACCGGCAACTAAACCATCTAATTCGGCGGTCCAGCTAAACCAGCTTTATCGAGGCTAAACTTGAGATGACGAATCCGTCTTTTCTTCATCGCGGTTTAGAATTGTCAAACAATCAGTCGATGGGTGGAGCTGTAAATAATCTCGAGTGAGGGCGTGTCTAAGTGGCGACTGCCGACTGGTGTGATCATGTCACAGTTGATTTGCTCAGATATGGACAAGTTCCTAAATATATGATTTTTACAACTATCTTGTTGTTTTTTTGTTTGGTTTGTGGCAATCACAATTACTGGTGTTTTCTACGAATTCATTTAAAGGGTTCAACGTTTTAATTTTGACACCAAAACGATGCTACTGCATGACCAGATATGCTATACACATAGTTTGCAATCCTAAACTTATATTGCTATATGAGTCAAATTTTATAACTTATTTTGATGTAGATCATGCCACAAAACTCTACTCTGGCTACGCTCATAAATTCCCATAATATTCTACCAGTTCAAAACCTGGGAACCTTTTTGATTTTCTGCATGACGGGAAATTTATGACATTGAGAAAAAATCAACGCATGTAATATATTTCTTTATTAAAAGCTGTCACTCTGCATGGTTGCCCACTTCCAACAGTCCAGATGCCGCTTATGGTGTGCACTCATAAGCAAATTGCCTTTACTTGACTGGCCTCTTGGTCCAGGATTGACTCGATTATGGAGACTTTATTCAAAGCCAGAGGGGCTTTGCGCACATTTTGATCATTTGAACATTTTAATTAAAAAAAAAAAAATAATAAATTTAAAACAAACAAATGTTAATCTAAATTTTAAATTTTGTTTTGTTTTAGATTCAACTCCTTACTCAATTTAACACAATGTTTTCATTATTTTTAAATTATATTGTTTCTTATTTTTAAATCAAATTATTTAAAACCTAAAGCCGTTATACTACACGAATCACCACACCTAATTTAATTGAAATCGGTCCAGGGATATTGGCAAACAGTTGCGAACAGACCAACGGACATACAGATAGACAGCTCATGTACCCTTTAATATATACAGATATACATATAAATACACCAAATTTTGTCTTTGCGGGTGAAGCATCTTGCATAAATCTATCATAAACAAAGTGATGAACAGAGCGTGAAACTCGTGTTGAGAAACATGCCCTTTGTTAAATTGATTTAAACACAGAATGAGATCGGATTAGTAGTCAATGAATGATAATTGTTTCGCAATGAATAAATCCATTGAGCTTGCACGCGGTCACGATAATTTGTGACTTGTCAATAACCATTATATCGGCCTATCTTTTGGTCCGATTGGTAAGAGAGTAGTTTGATTGCATAATCATATCACCGAATCGAGTTGTCAATTAGCTGGCAACTCAACAACAAAAACGCCCACTTAGACCCGGTTTGGCTGGACCGCCAATGTAGGTTTAAACCAGGTTTAAACTCGGAGGTTTAAAGGCACGGTTGGCCTTAGTTGTCGAAAATATTCATATTTGTTCCAAACACCATAAACAGACAAACATTAAAACGCATACAGTTTCGTTCATATATACCATTACCGTCGCGTAAACAGCATGCTATCATAAAGACTTACTATATTTTACATAAGCAAGAGCCTGATTATGTTACAGAAGACAACACAGTGTCACTGGCTAATCACACACAAATGATATAAACGCTCTTTATTACTTCCATATCAGGAAGTCAGCAACAAAGAACGCTCTTTATGTTTACCATCATAATATAAACAAACACCAGAAAAGTAACTTTTTATGCTTTTATTTACATAACAATGGTCAAACAAATGACAATAACATACTGTTTATGCGATATTTCTTATTTGTATACGGACAAAATTTTGATGTTCTATCTGTTTGTGGCGGTTTTTGATGGGTGGAAATATTTTCACAGGATACCCACCGCCAAGGCCAACCGTACCTTTAAACCGGAGATGACGAATCCGGCAAGTGCGTTTGAGCTTAGTAATAATGTGCTATGGGAATCAGAGCCGTCGTTGGTCCAGCCGCCAAAGATACAACACACAATAAACCGCCATGCGCGACCGCGAGATGGCGAAGTTTGTCCAAATCCCAATAATTGCAAGTTTTGCCAGAAAATTAGAGAGTAGAGTCTGAGGTGTGTGTCAGGACGAGCTTGAGTTGCTTGTCGATGGGTCAGTGATGTCTACATGCAGTGATGTGCGAGAATCGACCTTAAAAATTTCAAAATACTTGGTGGCCGACGAATTTTCAACTTCCTCAGTTCCATAATTATGCATTACCATGTTATCGGACAACGCGGTAAGATGGTAGCAATAAGTCCCGCAATTAGCTTAAAGGCACGTGAGGCCTTAGTTGTCGAAAATATTCATATTTGATCTAATCACCGTAAACAGAAAAACATTAAAAACGCATACAGTTTCGTTCATATATACCATGACCATCACGTAAACAGCATGTTATCATAAAGACCTACTATATTTTACCTACGCAAGAGCCTGATTGTGTTACAGAAGACAGCACAATGCTACTGGCTAATCACACACAAATGACATAAACGCTCTTTATTAGTTCCATATCAGGAATTCACCAACAAGGAACGCTCTTTATGTTTACTATCATAATATAAACAAACACCAGAAAAGTAACTTTTTATGCTTTTGTTTACATAACAATGGTCAAACATTTGACAATAACATACTGTTTATGCGATATTTCTTATTTGTATACGGACAAAGTCTGTCTATATTTTTATGTGCTTTCTGTTTGTGGCGGTTTTTGACGGGTGGAAATATTTTCACAGGATACCCACCGCCAAGGCCAAACCGTACCTTTAATGTTGGAAATTTTGCAATTTCTCATCATATTCGGAAATACACTTGCATTTTTCATTGTCACTTCATTTTTCGCTATAGGTCATCGACACATTATTGGTTCTCATAGCATGTGGCATCAGGACATTGCTTTGGTTTACGAGAAGGAATTTCAAGATCAAGGTTCGTCTTAAGTCCATCATTACGAAGGGAAATCAAGGGTGGTTACTCTGACTGAGGGGCCAGGTTATGGCGCATCTCGTTTCGTAACGGAAACCAGACTAAAATATATTTCCAGTAATTTCTAACTGCAGCCAGATCTATCTATTCTACTGTTTATTGCCAGTGCATCATTTTAAAGCCTAACTTGTTCTATTTTATATCTAAATGAGAACAATTATACAGATACGCTCTGATTACCTGCTTAGTTTTATTGATCAAGAAGATGTATAGGAAAACATTTCGCTCAAACACTCTATAGATGCGACTTTACGTTACATGTAAATTACCTTATCTTATACACAACCACCTGTAATTAAGTGGTCCTGCTAATTTGCTATGTTGTTGTTAGATACCGTAAGTACCGTACCGTTATTTTATCTAAAGTTGTCATATTAGTGAACAATCGAAGAAAATCGTTATGGCATAAAACATTCAACACCATATGCTACAAGGTAATTTTAGTTATCGGTGTGTTGGTTGTTGCAAAGTGACCATAATCAATATTTTGAAGTTTTTCAAGCACCAGCGTCGCCATTTAAAAAAATATCTTCCAATGCTGTTCTTTGTTCTTTCAGATTTGCCAAACACAGCGAAAATGGAAACTTTTGACAAACTAACAGTATTTTTTCTTAACATCATCAGTTTGCTCTACAAAAATCATAGCAAATTAATCAGGACCACTTAACCAGTGGTAACACCTTCTCATCGCCACTCTGAAATCTGACTTCAGTTATTATATGAACGTTTCGTTCATATTGTACAACCCATCGAACCACCCACACACCCCCATCTCTATAATTTGAATTTTTTTTTCGCAACCCCACTGTATATATCGAAGACCACACGGTTCAAATTTCATAGATACAACCACCAAAATCCCTGAAAGGAACTATCTAAACACATATATACCACAAACTATTGTTATATATATAACTTTTACAAAATTTCTACCAACTTACTTTTTCACATTCCTGATAAGATTCTAGTCATGATTAGTACTCAATCCTATTCATTTGGACTAAGTGGATCTTAGTCATTATAACTGACTAGTAAATAAGTAAATATGTTAGTCTCAGTTACTAATTTTTAGTAGTAGACTGAATCACACAAGGCAATGCCGGCTTCAACCTCACCTTGGACGTTTTCATTCATTCTTTTAAAAAACACACATTAGTTCTGCAGTTTTCTGATGTGATTAAAGCGCGGTGGCAGAAAACATACCCGACATATGTCGGGTATTTTCCCCAAACCCACTGCACCCCACTACACCCAGACAATTGGATACATTTTTCTAAATCTTTAACAGTTCACCACAGATTGCAAAACTCATACAACTTTCCAATAAATTTTGTTTCCGGGTTTGATCTCCTTTTTACAGGATACAATGTGCCTACAAACCTACTGCCCTTATATCTTGCTGTGGCTGATCGGATTATTTGACAAAACCATAGAAATGATTATACCATGGCTTGATAAATCAGCGACGTACGACACTACAAGGGTAAGAACATACCAAATATTTTACAATATTTATCACCCGACAATATCCTATTTAATATTAGACGTCCATCAGATTTGACACCACAAATCTATCACTGGTACATTTTCGACGCATGAAAATAATATATCGTATCCATGGGTCCATTACATAGGGTCGTATACATGAGTCCATTACACAGGAGGTTTTGAATGTCAGATATGGAGGAAGTTTTTTTTATTTTTTCTCAGATGAACTCTTCTCATAAGCAGTAGGTAATATGACGTGGTCTTAGTTCTTATTATATGACTATCGTTTTTCTTTCTCCAACACCACTATTATATATTATATATTATATAGTGGATCAGCTACAGAGTGATCCGATGTCATACCACCCTTCTCTATCTCGCATACTGCGCATGTCCGTAAAAAGCCGGACGATTTATTATTTCCTTCTTTATTCTTGTTACTAGTGGTTTCATTTCATAATTAATTTTGCGTTTTAAATAAAAAGCATGTAATTTTATAATATATCGCTGCATTGTATTGATCTGGGCTTCGCATTATATGTCGTTGGACGCGGCACCAGGGACGTGGCGACAGGGAGTGGGTGTCTCATTCACCCTCATCTTTGGTAATTTTGTTCAACTTGGAAATTTCATACCTGACACAAAATCAGTGGCAGGGACGTGGCTAGAGGGTCTCCGCTGGTGGTGTCCACTTTGGGGAATTCCAACTGCAACCCCCCCCCCCTGAATCCTACCAAACGCAAGTTTGTTGTTTGTTTGCATAATTCCATGTGCACCCCCCTTTGCACCATAGTGCTCAGGCCTAATAGTCTATATATTCATAAACCAATATGAGAACATTCAGATATTTGAACGTGACAATTGCACAAATCCTAACATCTATTGGTCCAACTCCAGACAAATGCACACGGCTGCGGGCAAAAGACCAGGACACACCAAGCCGACCATGGTTGTTCGGCCCGGTGTGAGAAAATTTTGAAATCTGAACAAGAAAATCGCAAAATCCTAGCATCTAAACTACCCTCAAGCCTTCCAAGAGTTGGACATTTCAAACCTGACACCTTCACTTAGGTTGGAAAATTTCCAACTGATGACAATTCCAATGACAATGTTGACCAAATGTAGGACAATGTTGTTTTCTTAAATTAACTAGCAGTTTTTGACAGGCCACGGGGGAGGTACCAGGAAACAAGCTTTCCAATTGTTGAAAATTTCCAACCTGACACCCCCCCTAAAGTTGGAAATTTTCAACTGATGGCCATTTCAGTCCACAATTTTGACCAAAAGTAGGAAAATATGCAAATATTGGTCCAAAAACAATAAATTCCCCAATAAATTGTTTGAAAATCAAACCACAAGAACATTTTCAACTTATTGTTGGTGTGAAATTTCCAAACTAATGTTGAGTAAGGTATGAACTTTCCAACTGTTGAAAATGTTGACCTGTCGCCACGTCCCTGTTTGTTGGAAATTTCATACCATCACTATGTTGAAATTGTTCTTGTAGTTTAAAGCTCGTGGGGTTGGTCTGTTTCAGAGGGGAGCGGGTGCAGTTGGAAATTCCAATGTGGACCCCAACGTGCATGATTATTTTTTGTCTGGTCTAAACTTACGCGACGCGCAGTGAATTGTCCATTATGTGTGTACACATGAGCGCGCGTTAACTACCAGTAATCATGTTGTGATCACAGTAATCCGCAGCACAAGACTTCTCACACTTCAGTGCACAGATCTACACGAATGTAAATGCAACCTTAATCTCTTCTCAAATGATATCTCAGATGTTTGTCTCTTCAAAAACTTTCCGGTAACCATAAAAGCTACATCTATTAATCGTCTTACGTATGCTGATGACCTTATTTTATTATCTGAAATTAAAGGTGGTCTTCAATGCTGACTGGATTCATTAGAGAGTTACTGCGAAAGGGTGGACGCTAAATGTTTATACTCAGAAAACAAAAGTGACGAATTTCTCCCCTTCTGATCTTTCTATCAACCTCTTTGATACTCCCATGAAACCGATTCTAACCTATGGTTCTGAGATTTGGACGGGGGACAGAAAGGGCATTCTTCAAAGATCAAACTGCATTTGAAAAAACACATACTAGTTTTTGAAAGTATGTTTTAGGCATACGTCGTAAGTCCTTAAATTTAGCAAGCATTTGCGAACTAGGTAGGGAACAGCTTTACAACTCAATATGCAAGTTGGTGGGGACGGGTCATTATTCCGAAGGTCCGCTATTCAGAAGGTCCGTTATTCCGGATGTCCGCTATTCCGAAGATCCGCTATTCCGGAATATAGTTCCACTTAAAAATATTGGACACATTATAAAAACTTTCGGAATAGCGGACCCTCGAAACGACAACTGCAAGTTATGAAGAGGGTCCGTTATTCCGAAGGTTGATTATTCCAAAGGTCCGTTATGTTGTTTTAATTTGATATCATGTATGTGGTCATGGCATATTGATACTTTCTAGCAATGATACAATGATAGTAAAGTAAGAACAATCAATATTCACTCCAATTAAGCGACGTGACGACGAATTCAATTTAACCTTGAATTTGTCAATAACGTTAGTTGCGTACAAAGAATTCATCGAGTGTCTGCTCAAGATGTTTGATAACCTGATGGAAGGGAGGACAAAACGCACACAAATATCACAGTCTTTCTCTTTATAAGGGTTTATTAATTGCTTCGAACTTACAGTGGAATTTGGCCTTCGAGACACAATTACTCAAATGCATGCACGGGTAAAACCTGTTAGTTGTGTGTAATTAAAATCACATAATTGTCAATTGCGTACAATCTGGACCTTCGAAATAACGTACTCTACTCCAAGTTGGCACTTAAATATATAATGACCTCAGAAGCTTCCACCAACCGCTTTCTCTATGAGGTATATGAAGTCGACATTGAAATTTTCACAAACGATGAAGACTCAAAATCATGGCATATGCTTCAAAGGTTCAAGATGGATATAAAGTCACTTAATAAAGATAGCTTGGATAGTATAATTAGTAAAGACTGCGACTTCCACGATGAAAATTATCACGGAATGTCTACACAAAAATGAGGACTGAAAACTGACACCTTTTGGAAAATTATATGTCAACTTTGACTGGAAATATTACCTGAAGGTTGGGATCAATAAGACCCTCGCAAAATATCTGACCTCCCTTAGAATAAGCTCACATAAATTAGCAATATGAAATCGGTCGTCACACCAGACGAAAGACTGATAGTGCTCTAAATTCTCTGAAGAAAGACAGGCATATCTACCATGTTAGCCTTAAGCTCTAACGACAAAACTGCAATATATCTATAGGCCAATACGGAAAAATTCCTAGAATTTCTGTCACCCAAAGATGCGAAAAATACAAGTCTAATATGTGAATATATCACGGGTTTCTTGGAACAACAATAAATATTTAATTATATATTTATAAAATAAACATGTACATGTACGTCCTATCCACTTTCCAAGTTATATCCATCTTGAACTGAAATATATCTTCAAATCCCTATAGAACACATATGCCCCCCCCCCCCCAATCACTATTATTATATGTGTCTAAACTGTATGTAAGAACATGTATCACTGTACCCTCCATGTTCACGACAAACATCATTGGAGTGGTTTTGTTTTCAATAAATTCTGTTATATTTTAAATATGTTGTACGTGTTATCGCAATGTGCCAGATATCTGACTGGTGTGGATTGTTTTCTCCATCAGTACTGGCAACAAATTTTATCCAAAACAATTCAGAACAATAGTGTAAAACAATAACATAAACGGCTAAAATATAGTATTACAAGGTCCACATGGCGGTTTGTGCTCCAAAACGCACCTAATTATGTTCGCTGTTGAATTGTTCCTGGTATCGAAATAGGTCGGTATATACTTGAACTACCTTTCTACGGGCATGCATTATGTCAACTAAGATTTATTGAAGTCATAACCAATACAACTTTGAACACGGTGTGTGGGTACCAAACAAGGAACAGATATGTGCACGGCATGGATCAGAAAAGATCGTTGCGTGCTGGTCTATTCCTGATATGGTTGAAATAAATGGTTTGTTTCATTTATGTGTGGAAAAAATTGAAAACAGCTGGAAATTGGCTGTGATCATGGCAAGTATTTTTCAGAGCACATGTAATATGGAGCCGGTATATCAATATTTTGTGTATTAACCCTTTACCCAACAGAACGGGCCTGTGCCAATGCATTCTCTTATATATGCGAGTCGACCATAGGTCGCCTCGCATATATAAGAGAATGCATTGGCTTAACACATTACAAATTATAAAATTGTTAAAGAATGTAAGAAAAAATGGTAAAAAGTGTTAAAATATTTTTTTTTTTAGGCCAATGCATTCTCTTATATATGCGAGGCGACCTATGGTCGACTCGCATATATAAGAGAATGCATTGGCACAGGGCATAACTGTAACTATCACAATGTGGTCAAGGAGCCGGTTCCAATGATATCCATATTTGTATGGTTCTATTGAGACAGACCGAAGATATTTTAGGCTGTTGAAGCTTTATTTGGCCGGTTTTGGCCGGTTTATCAATATTTCGTGTATTTGTCAGCCTATCTTATTCCTTATAGTTCTTGTTCCAGTGTGGAAAACAATTATGGGTGGTAGGAATACGGTCATTTATGACTATATCACCCCTGACAATATGTACATGTACATATATACTATTATATCTATTTGTATTTGTACTTTTCATGTGCATATTGTAAATAAAACTATCATATTAGTGAATAATTATTTCCTGGTGATAGGTCATGTGTCAATCGGCATCTCTGACTCGAAATTAGTACTGTATACCTCTGAATCACAGATATAGTCCAGGGAAGAGATATACCATCGTTTACACTAACTCGTAACATCCGATACGCATACGAGAGGGTGTCCCCCATCCCCCGGACGAGTTATAATTCGTCACCTATGTACATACGTCTTTAGTATGACTGGATGTTGTTATACAAGTTATTAGGCAGATTCAGCAACATGTATTTGTAACTTGTAACGTATGTTAATATGGTATTGATATGGATGTGCACATGACGGGGGAAAAGGGAGAGGAGAAATACTCTAAGTTGAATAACTTGTGCTCCCATCCCTTTTGCTTACCACGTATCATTTTTCTGATTCTATTTGTCAAAGTATAAAATGTATTCATGTAAACTGGATTCAAATACAATATGTTCAAACAAACAAGTAATGTGATTTTAACGGTGCCAAAGCTGCACGTTTGTGATATAAATAGGACAATCACCTGGTGGTAGAGACAATATGTTCATAGTATGACCGCCGGTCTGCTTAATTGGCTTCAATCAAAACATAATATTTCACCGCGTACACATTCTATTCTCCAACTGCCTGAATATAGCGTTGACTGCTCACTATAAAATATTCGTATCTGCAGTTGGCTTATTCCTCTTTGGTACACATTTCGTTATGCTACACGTTTGACACAAAACTTCTAAACGGTTTGACCGTATATGTCCTATAGGCGGAATGATAAGGTGAGTCACGTGACGTTCGTTGGCAATGGCAACACACTTTATAAGTTACATGTACGCGTGGCTGACTCTGACTATCATCATAAATTCAAGCTTTGAAGGTGATTATTTTGGTACATATACTTAACCTTCTAAATGGCTTAAAACTTTCGAAAATCATTTCAATATTGTCTAGTCTGGCTGATAATTTTAATTGCATATATTTCACTGTACTTGGATGTTATTTGTTGAGAATAAAGCATTACTTACATATTAATAAATCTTGAATATACCAGCTAACAGATGGAGTGAATACTGAAAGCCAGTCAACGGAGGGGTGCATACTGAAAGCCAGTTAAGAAATATGTTATGAATGAAATAGATTCATATCTTGAATACCATCTATTTTCATAACTTTTCACAAATGTAATCGGTCAAACTGTACCTCATTAACCCATTCTATGCTAAATAATCATTGATGGGTAGTTCCATTAGAAAATGATCAGATAATAAGTTCAACAAACGGCAATAAGTCGTTTGTTGAATCTATTATCTGAACATTTCCAACCAATGAAAATGAATTTTTCTGCACAAGTAGTATAAATTCGTTTGGCTGTCGTCTGCTCATATAGCGCTAACATCCCCCAAATGAATAATAGACCATTCCAATGCAACTTCTATAACTGATGGGGAAATATTCAGTATAGAAAGGGTTAAGGGAAATAGTTCTAATATCTACATTTATAAACCGGTTCACACCCCTCGGCCAATCAAATTGCTCCAATTCATGAACAATATTTCTTGTATGAATCTGTATTTCGACGGGGCCAAAATATAGAATTGAGCTAAATATCACACATAAATTGACATTAATTGGATTGTAAGTTGAAAGGAGATCGGAGCGGAAGGTGTGAGATTCTATAACAATACGCCATAATGATAGCACAAGTCACTCGGGAAGTTATAACACGGTCATTATCGGTCATAGGTGTGGTGGGCTGCATCGGTGGGGGCCCAACACTTTCGATTGAATATTTTTTGGTTTGTCGGGAGGAGCGGGGTGATTGGAAGTAAACTGAACGAAATCCAAACCTATTTGGAATGTATAATCCACAATAATCAAGAGCTTTGGAATGATACCATTGAGAACATTCCACAAACTGTTCACATATACATGCATGTACGCCGAAAATGCAGGCAATATATGCAGGTTTGTTTAAATCTGTTGTCATGAATGCCGGTGATATTTCATCGCACACACTTCATGCAATGTGGAATAGTTTCACGTCGAAGTCCGAACACTACCGGAACTTTGATTGCCTATTAAACAAATAGTACATACAAACTTGCCCGGAAGGGGTGACCGGTTATCTGTGTACATGTATATGTTCAACTATTTTGGTTGTCATTTTGATTTGACATTACTATTTATTTATTTTTCAGTGTAAACATAATATATGGGAGAGGGGGTACCCATAAGTGACCAATCTCATTGCCTGTATAAACAAATGCTTGTGTTACATATCATGTGTTATATAAACTAAACATATAAATATGAATATGTTTACACTTAGCTAGATACTGTGATATTAGTAATATTTTCCACCTGGAAAATTAGCTCTCCTCTCAAATGCGCTCCTAACAAAAGTCAGTGTTATATTATTTAAAGTGATGTGAAACACACCGATAGGGTGATAACATAGAAATTGAAAATAATCTTGTTCAATGTAATAATTTTTAGAGTTATTATATCCAAATAGACAACACGAACATTCATTATTATATATTAATTAAATGCAGCGACACTCGATGGCGAAATCGCTTTCGTTAGTTTATCGCGATAGATGCGTCCCGAATAAAGTTGTAAATATTTACAATTTAGCGTTGTTCTAACGATGTTTTCTATGCTGGGATGGTGGATTTGCTTCAAATTTTCGGCGATGTTAGTAGAATGTTGCATTCCTGCAGTTGGCTTAGCGCCCGATTACTAACTAATCAGTTTCACGCACCCGAACAAGTACATAATAAGTCTTTAACGGACAAAGGCTAATTATGGCGATGACAGCCCCATAGTACAACTCGATGATATACATTGTACATGACATATGTAACGGTGGGAGATGGAAATGCATTCGGGGGGGGGGGGCACATCTACCAAGTGATAGGTCGAGGGACGAGCTAGATGTATTACATACACGACAGCATACGTAGGGGTAATAAGCTCCACGATTTTGAGTAAAACTATTAATTTTATGAAAGTATTCGGCTGTTTACAAATTGTGCTTGCCTGTGTAGGGATCGTTAAGTTACAACGACCAAGTATTATATTATATTATATTATATTATATATCATATAAATTTTATGTCACTTATATACCATTTAAGAAAACATATTCCTGAATGTATTAGCATGTTTTGCCTTCATTATTAACTAACAGTGTTACCCAGCGTCGACAGGTTAAAGGCATCAATCGCCATCAACGGAAGTAATATTAAAATATATATAGTTTTTGTTCATATGCCAAACATAATCAGCGCGTAAATAGTATATTGTCGTCAAGACGTACGATGGTGTACGTAAACAAGAACCTTCTCGTTTTACAGAAGTTTTACTTCTGTTTACATAACACAGCGCAATTCTATTGGTCAATCACACACAATTGATATAAACGCTCTTTATTATTACCATATCAGGAAAACAGTTAAAAAAAAACGCTCTTTATATTTACCATATCCGGATCTAAACAAAAGCCAGGTTCTTTGCTTTTGTTTACATAACAAAGGAAAACATTTGACAATAACATACTGTTTATGCCATAGTTGGAATAAGAACAAAGTCTGTCTATATTTTACTATTCTATCTGTTTAGGGCGGATTTTGACGGAGCTGAATATTTTAACAGCATACACACGCCAATGTCGCCCGTATCTTTTTTGGTGTGTAACCCTCAGAGGTAGAGAGTTGATGTTATAGTACTACAGCATACATTGGGTTTTCGCGAAACGATGTTAAGTATATAAGTATATAATTGTTCCAATTACTTAATTTGGTCACCATTCGTCGAGGTTTGAATGCCAAGAAATCCTTATAACGAATCGAGGAGATGAATACATATAACTGGTGTATATCGGCGACTATCACATTTTTATCAATGGTAGTGCCCCTCATATCTCTCCAACCCTGAACCAAACGGCACCAAGTTGGCGTCTTTAAACAACACGATTATATTCTTCGTATCAAGGAACAGAATATGTATCAATTTGGTGGAAATCGTGTTTTCAATTTTGGTGCCCCTCTTCATTCCAGTGCCCCCTGACTCGAATGACGCCTCTTTTGATAGCACCACGCTCTATTAGATATGTATACTGATATGGATATGGTTATTTGTAAGTTTCGTCTTACGACTGAACGAATTCTTATCAAACTAACAAATCCCCCATCTCTCAACTGCACAAATTTGGCGACTTTGAATTGCACGATTAGATTCCTTGTATCAGAGAAGAATGTGTATCATGTTGGTATAAATCGGTGCCCCTCCTCGTCCGTGTACCCCTGACTCGAATGGCGCCACCTTTGGCATATTTAAACCACACCATTTGATTCCTTATATCATGGATATGATTATGTATAAGTTTGGTAGCTCGATATTTGTATTGATCGACCTATATCGATTCTCCCAAATTGTGTAGACATAATTAGGAGTTTCAAGTGGGCCATATCGTTTTAACTTTGACCTTTTCTATATTCGCAGATGAGGGATGTTCTCGGGATCACACCGATGGACACGACAGATACACTACTGGAGAGTGCATATACGATGATTGATGGCGGCTTAATTAAGAAAACTCCAAAATACCGAGGACGAACACTCGGGTCGGACGAGCAAAAACAATAAAACAATTCGGGTTAATTTATTAGAGGACATGCCAGCTTCAGTGAAAAGATATGAAATAGAGACAAGAAACATGTCATCGACATCTGCCGTTCGATTCACTTTATTCAGAGGTATATTTGAGTTGCGGCTCGGACACAGTTGTGTCATAAAACAAAGGCATCGCGCAACCTGTCTCGAAAGATGTCACTATTAACTCTCTTTCTCTCTCTCTCGACAGACCCTGATAAGTCCAACAAAAGAAAAACTATAAGTCAGATCTCACGTCGTTTGAACAACGATCCCTAAGTCATCGCGGTTATACGCAGATTCTAAGACATGTCCCACGCTAGCAGAACTCGTGAAACAGACTGTTAATTCTGATAGTTCAACAGACAAAGGTGGTGACATTCTTCATCCCCATATGGGAAGCAGTAGTTACTCGGATTATTAATCGCTATTCAATCACAAATTGTCAAAGTGGTAAATGCCGGTGTTCAAAAAGCTGTAACCCGGCTAGTCCGGGCTATTGTTGACATTCGTGCGGGGCTTTGCGAATCCTGAGTTTGATCAAATGTTGGCATAAAAAGCTTATACTTTGCACTTACCGTTGGTTGAAAATTATAATCTTAGAACGATCTTCAAATATATCCCACATTGCATTAACTGTTCTATACTGGATAAACCGGAATGGTCTAGTATTCATCCGGTCTAGTATTCAGGTAATCAAAGCAGACGACAGATAGGCGAAAATATAACACATTCAGGTGCAGAAGAATTCATATTCATTCGTGTGAAATCTTCAGATAATACGTTCCAGGGTCATTTGTTGCACTTATTATTTGAGAATTTCATATGGGAACTACTCGTCAATGATTATTTAGTAACGAAAGGGTTAAGCTTGTCGACTACCAGATTTCCAGCATACACTTTGGTTCAAAAGAGGGAATTGTTCCTGGTGGGCAAAAACGTAGCAAAGAGATTGGACAACAAGAAAATGTCTTTTTAAAAAGTCCTCTCGTGGAATAAATGTTACCTCATGTGAAGGAAATATCACTTGTGGTCAAGTAGACGTGAATGTATAGTTTTGTTTGATTGAAATGTTATTGCATGTATGGAATTGAGATATGGGTATAACATTGTAACACGGGAGTTAATGGAGAGCGATAGTATGAGTGAGAGAGATGGGGAGTGAGACATGGTGAGAGGAGGAGTTAGAAACAGAGATAGGTTTTACACAACATACATCAGACACCAACTTACAACAACATCTGTTCAGCGAGGAAATCACTTGCACGTGCGCGTCACGACCACGGAGGATAAAAGGCAATTCATCGTCAGGGTCAATGAAATCTAGCCAAAATTTGACATACCATATTGCTAAAACATGAAACAACGTGATCAAGGATCAAGGTGGCGAGATAGTGATGCTAGCAGCAACCACCCAAGCAACATACATATATATAGAATGTTCAGGTCAATACACATATATACGAGACACACAAACAGGTATAGCATTGCAATTGTTAAAGTTGACCATTTCTCCATCGTTAGTTAGGGTTATCTCCTCTCTCTCTCTCGGTGCCAGTGACGTCACGACAGGGTCTGCGATGATGAGGGTGTCCAGCTTTGAATTTCCCCACGGCACCACCCTTCTTGGAGACCAATATTCCCAAATCTGAGAGATTCATGTGGACCTTCTTGACATGAAATTTTACACCCGATGCTTCAAACATTCTGACTATCAGCATTGTCAAGCAAACATATCCATGTGATGTAAATGAACTTAGGAAAGTTGTCAACGCTAAGTCAATAGCAACTTGTTTCACATTAACAATTAGTTGGAAAATTATACTTTCAGAAACTAGTTTTGTGTCTGAAAATTCCACATGCTGTTGTTTCCAGCCTGTCGAACATGTTGACCGAAGTTGGGGGTGAGAGAACAAATCGCCACGCACCAGGTCTGGATGAGACAAACCAATCACCACGCCCCAAGCCCGTGGTGAGAGTGAGAGTGAAGCTGACTGTACCCACACTAATCTCGCGCCAGGTTGTGACCCTTGGGCCTGATCACTTATGCTGTGCTTGCTTCGTCGTACATAGACGAGAAATAGGGACCTGGTTGTTGGGTATGTGTACGCCGCTCTTGTGAAGCGCCCATAAAAATGTATGGCTGCATGCAGAAGACTGGGCATATTGTGGAACGCTTTGGGCCATCGTGGGGATAGGCCTATATAAGTACCATTATTATTATTATTTGTATTGACAACCACACACAGACGTGCGTGTATATATATATACGGGACAATCCACGTTGACACAATAAAACTCATTTAAACGATATAACGCTGGATAAGATTAAATTTTTCCCAGACGTAGCCAATTCATCTTGTATGCCAAATCACTATATATATATTAAGCGCGCTATTTTCGCGCCCAATATTGCAATAATATTGCAAGTGGAAACGCTTATAAGCATGTCGCTTGTGATATTATTGCAATATTTTGCGCTTAATATCTCAATATTTTGTGCTTAATATTGCAACATCTTGCGCTAAAAATTGTGACATTTAAATCAAATTATTGCTTCTTCTATATTGTATATTGCATAAATAGAGACAATGTTTTATATATGTATATAATTACAGTTGTAAATGCTATATGTACACTATACACGTATGTACACTATATGCACAGTATGTATCTAGTATAAATTTAACATTATCGGGTCTCTATGAAATTGAGCACGCTTAGTATCGCAATATTTTGCGTTCAATATTGCAGTAATAAGCGCGACAGATTTTTGGTATTGTGCTATAATCACACCTTTTTCTAAATTAAGCACGCTCAATATCGCTATAAAGGTACGCCTAAAAATACCACTTCCTCTGACTGGTACTGTATTGTCATGATGTACGGACTCACCTGTTAAAAGAAAAACTGTGTTTACAAGTGACTGGACAATTTCACGCCTTACATGTTACCAAAAAGTATGCCATTAAGATATTTAACTTTTACATGTACATAAATTTGAGTTTAGACTGTGAAACATGTACCTTTGTTCTTTTTCTGGCTTAAAAGGGCATGCCGATTCATGTTTTAGAATGGTCAAAATTAGTATTACTCATAACTGAGTAGTGATGGGTTGGCTTATCAGCTATTACTAGTAACATTCTTTTTTATTTACAACCATATTTATACAGTAGTTAGTGAAATGCGAACACATTACATGTGCGCAGCCTTTTCCAGATAGGCAGATAACAAGCTTGATCCTCTGCAACCTGCAAAGTTCCATAAGTATTGTCTATCACTTTATGCATTGAGCATTTACATTTCATCAAACGTATGATCGTAACATAAGAACTAAGATGTATTTTTCAGTTACGAATAATACTAGTTTCGACCATTCAAAAACATATGAATCGTAATGTCTATCGGGAAATCATATTGTCACCATGGGAACCTGGCTAATTCTATAGTAAATTAGCAAATTAAGAGCAAAAAATTGGGGTTGACCCATGAAAAATACCATTGGTCTGACATTCATTAGTTACGGTCTTGATATTAAATAAACGGTGCTGAACCGTAAAAAATACAACTGTCTGACAGTTATTGATTACGGCCTGCCCGTTACTTAAACGGTTTTATAACGTGGAACATGCTAGGGTCTGACCGTATGTTTAACGGTCAAATGTTGGCAGCGATGTTGCGCGGTCTCAGACCGTTGAAACGCTTAGTACTGCTGATGGATCATGGGGTCATTGTCACAAGGCATTGATCACAATTATTGCACTCTTTTGTTACGAAATACGATACAACCCTAGACTGCGGCTCTCGTTGTTGTAACCTTGCGTTCGGAACAAACTTGTGCAATAATGTTCAGCTCCTTCACCCACGTACTAGTATGCAGTTCTATATATTTATAATTCAGAGTCCATAAACATTTGTTGAATTGCTTATCTATCTGTAACTCCGAGGTAATGTGGTGAAGCTGATGTCTAGACAGGGATCAATTACTTCATAGCTGTCAGAACATTCCAGAAGAACATTTTAAGCTTCAGAATATAAGGATAAATACAAAAAAACATATTATACATATATACGCAGGTGGGTCTATGAATTATCGAAAGGGGTGGGCACCAATGATACCAATGCATGTTGCGCAACGCGAGCTTGTGGTGAGCGCGTATATCCCCCTTTCGTTGGTTGGGGTCCGGGGAATTTTATTCCAAGGATGCCATATATATACAATTTCCTCAATTTTGGAGCACATGAAAGAGGCTTTCGGATTAACAGAAAGGGAATACAATAGATGCACTGAGTTCTACTCAATTAAAACTAGCAATATGATCCCGTAACATCATGCATCGAATATACCAGACATATTCTATTTCTAATTTATTGATAGAGAACACAAGCTTTATACACTGAACATAGTTGGCGACTATTCTTCCACGTCACGGTCATTCTTCTAACATGAATCCCCAAAATGTGTACTGCTGATCAGCGTAAACTGTAAAATATGTTGGAATTTAGGCCAGTATTTAATTAACCCTTTTAAGACTGAATGGATTCTCCCACTAAGTGACAATAATATACATTGGAACAGCCTATTATTCATCTAGAGGGGTGTTCATGAAAAATAAGCATACAACAAATAATAGAAATGCCTCATCTACGAGGGAAATTTTCACTTAATAAGTTCACCAAACGACCTGTTCAACATTAATATCTGAACATTTCCTATGGGATAAATACGCATCAATGCTGCTCCGGTCATCAAAGGGTTAACCCTTTACCCAACAGAAGGGCCCTGTGCCAATGCATTCTCTTATATATGCGAGTCGACTATAGGTCGCCTCGCATATATAAGAGAATGCATTGGCTTAACACATTACAAATTATAAAATTGTGAAAGAATGTAAGAAAAAATGGTAACAAGTGTTTTTTTAGGCCAATGCATTCTCTTATATATGCGAGGCGAACTATGGTCGACTCGCATATATAAGAGAATGCATTGGCACAGGGCATAACTGTAACTATCACAATGTGGTCAATGAGCCGGTTCCAATGATATCCATATCTGTATGGTTCTATTGAGCCAGACCGAAGATATTTTAGACTGTTGAAGCTTTATTTGGCCGGTTTTGGCCGGTTTGTTGGGTAAAGGGTTAAGTGTCGGAGTTTGGGAGCCCAGCTGTTGTAGTCGCTCGGAGACCATCTGCGTTTAGGGATCTTTGGCACGGTGGCACCAGGCCATTGCTCTGCCGAAAATAGGGGAGGCGTGCGGTGGATTGGTGTGTATATATATCCTCTGGAAACTTTCACGCAGCAAAGTATACTAACCACATAATTATAATATCGTCACTAAATATGAATCGAACATTAATTCCAGTCATCGCTTGTACTGGATCCGGCGACTATAGTGTTATTATTGTAACTATATTATATACCGGGTATGGGTTCTATATTCTGGTCGTTGCAAACCATAATGTGCTATGCACATCGAACCATGTATTACACTATATACACATATATATGCAATATTTACAACACCGTGTGATAAGATCGAACACCAATGCTATCAGGTATCACACACAGTACACGCAGTTCAAACTGCTCACATATTCATTATAAAATAGCACATGCATGTTCAAAACATCGAACACCCAGTTCCTGTGTGCAAGTCGATGTCGTATATAGTTTCAATAATAATGGAGTGGTGACATATATTTATTCAAAACTATAACATATATGTGTGACCAACATCAAATAGTGTTTTGACTTTGTTCAAATGTACAACACTATGTATTGGATAATATAGAATACATTGAGCATGTAAAGTCTGTAGATTGTCATATTTGTTCAAACACTGCATAAATTGTTATGCAGATATAAATTGTCGACACACCATTGTATTCAATTTTTGCATATATATATGACCACATTGCATAAATATATGACAGTGCGTAAACGGTTATACACATATGTGTATGCAAAATTTACAACACTGTGTGATAAGATTGAACACAAATGTACATTGGTAGTGTAAACTGCACCTTTGTGTTGTAAAGGTAGCACATTGGTATTGTAAAATACCACATGTATGTTTAAAACATCGAACATATGTTGTGCCCGTAAACAAGTCGATGTCATGTATATGTTCAATAAAACGAGAGTAGTGGCATATATTTGTTCAATAATACAACATATATATGTCACATACATCAAATAGTGTGCTGACATTAATTTATTTGTTCAGAAATATAACACGATGTATTGGATAATATAGAACACAGTAGGTATGTAAAGTGTGTAGATTGTCATATTTGTTCAAAAACTACATAAATTGTTATGCAGATATAAATTGTCGGCACACTATTGTCTTAAATTTTTGCATATATATGTGACCGCATTGCATCAATATATGACAGTGCGTAAACGGTTGTCATATATATTTGTTGTATATTCCGGTCGCTATCGCCGAGAAAATTGGTCGAAATTGTCGGACTAAATGAAAGGGACGTATTGATGTTTCATGGTGACAGGGGTGGTTGCGTAGAGGGGTGGCGGACAAAAATATCCTTTGTCGAAAACCGGCAGTCAAATAGGGAGTGTTTCGTGGAGGGGGGCTATATAGCCCCGAACCAAATTAAAGTATTTTCGGGTATACAGGGACGTATTGATGTTGCATTGTGACAGGGGTGGTTGTGTACAGGGGCGGCGGACAAAAATATCCTTTATCGAAAACCGACAGTCAAATAGGGAGTGTTTCGGGAAAGGGGACTAGCCCCTGACCAAATTAAAGTATTTTCGGGTCAACAGGGACGTATTGGTGTTGCATTGTGACAGGGGTGGTTGTGTACAGGGGCGGCGGACAAAAATATCCTTTATCGAAAACCGACAGTCAAATAGGGAGTGTTTCGGGAAAGGGGACTAGCCCCTGACCAAATTAAAGTATTTTCGGGTCAACAGGGACGTATTTGTGTTGCATTGTGACAGGGGTGGTTGTGTACAGGGCCGGCGGACAAAAATATCCTTTGTCGAAAACCGGCAGTCAAATAGGGATTGTTTCGGGAAAGGGGACTACCCCCTGACCAAATTAAAGTATTTTCGGGTCAACAGGGACGTATTGATGTTGCATTGTGACAGGGGCGGTTGTGTACAGGGGCGACGGACAAAACTATCCTTGATAGAAAACCGGTAGTCAAATAGTGAGTGTTTCGGGGAAGGGGGCTAGCCCCGGACCAAATTAAAGTATGTTCGGGTCAACATGAACACATTGATGTTGCATTGTGACAGGGCTGGTTGCGTACGGGGACGGCGGACAAAGTTATCCTTTATCGAATACCGCCAGTCAAATAGGTTATAGGGAGTGTTTCGGGGAAGGGGGCTTGCCCCGGACTAAATTAACAGTTCAATAGGGCCGTATTGATTTTGAATTGCGACATGGGTGGTTGCGTAGAGGAGCAGCGGACAAAATTATACTTTATCGATCACCGGCAGTCTTGTAGTGAGTGTTTCGGGGAAGGGGGCCAGACCCGGCATGATCGAGAGGGTGGATAGATAGGATGCTTCACTCCTCGAAAATCGCAGTAGAAAATATATATACATGTATCACCAAGAAGGCTTCAGACAGAGTAATGAATCTGACATATTATTTAAAGTTACTCACTGACGTCACCGGTGTCACGGCCACGTCGTGGGGGAGGGGGACTAAAAATAATGACTACACCTCAACGATTTAGTGGGTAGTATGTAACACATTGAGCATGTTAAGCCTGTAGTGCGCATATTCGTTTAAATGTTGCATACATTGGTATACAGATGTATATTGTCGGCACACCATTGAGTTTTATTTGCGCACATGTAGATGACCACATTGCATACATTGTATGATTGCGTTGCTAAACGGTTGTCACATATATATCGGTTGTATAACACCCCGGCCAAGTGGTCCTGCTAATGTGATATGATGTTGGTGGGTTTTGCTGAATTGCTATCCTATTGGTAGTATATGGCCGCACTGGGGCAGCGTACTAAAAAATCTCCTTTAGCGAAAATTTGTAGCAGACAATAAACGGGTTTTACATGAAGGCCTACCATCTAGAAGGCAGAGGAAATAGTTTATAGGTAATCTGACAGGTGCTTTAACGTGGCTCACTTTGGTCACCAGTATCACGACCAGGGTCGGGGTTGGGGGGGGGGGGGGTGCGGTAGAAACTGAAAATAATGATTACTTGGCCGCTTCTTATATTTTAAATAAGGCATCTCAATGATTTATAATTAGTGAATTCATGAATACAATGTCATTTACATACGCTATGATGTATATACACAGACAGAAACAGTTGGACATGCAAGGGAGAGGGGTGGTCCACTGAAATTAATAAAAAAGGTCCTTGTTTTGACGCAAATTTCCACCAGTCGTTTCGGAATTTCATGATATTCTATGTTAACAATATATATTGGTATATTTCAAATTTGTCAACGAGGCGCCGTTCTGGGTCAACAAATTGGCGATGTGGTATGTCGCAAATTTCATCCCAATCTTAGATATGTCAGAGAAATTGACGCACAGACTCAGTTCATGAGTGTTCATAGCTTCAAATGTGATTGTTTCAGTGAGCGTGAATAAGTTCTCATTTTTATCAAAATGGTTATGCGTCGATCGGAATAGCACTTTGGGATGCTCCTCAACTCATATCAAGCTTGGAAATCGATCCCAAATTTCGAACATGTTATGGTTCTAATCCGATGCATGACAACCTCATCTATACATAGCCCATGCAGACGACGATCACATATATCCAGAATCTACCCACCTCGGCTATAGGGGGGGGGCTAAATGTGTTAATAAAGTTGTCTAGTTGCATGGTGTCATCATATGGGCCATAGATATGATATACACTATGTAGAGGAGATGTGCATCATAATTGATGAGCAATAATTCTGTAAAAATAGAGGATCTACAACTGGTCCCCAGTTTATAGCCGAATTACCAAAAAGACCAGTATATTAGGTCTGACCTGATATACTGGAGGCGTTTTGTAAAATCCGCTATAAGCACGAGAGGTTGTATGCAGTCTCACTCCCCAACCTTTGTCAAAATATTCAACAGAGAAGAATTTCACACCTGACACAACATTAGTTGGAAATTTCACATCAACAATAGGTTGAAAATGTTCTTGTAGTTTGATTTCAAACAATTTATTGAGTGAAATTTATTGTTGTTCAACCAATATTCGCATATTTTCCTTCTTTTTGTCCAAATTTTGGACTGAAATGGGCATTAACATTTCCAACCTTATAGGCGGTGCCATGTTGGAAAGTTTGTGTCCTGGTCCCTCCCTCGTGGCCAGTAAAAACTGATATTAATTTTAAGAATACAATATTGTCCTACATTTGGTAAAAATTGTCATTAGTCAGAACTTTTCCAACCTATGTAGGGTGTCGGGTTTAAAATTTCCAAACACTAGGAATGCTTGAGGCTAGTCTAGATGCTAAGATTTCGCGATTTTCGTGTCCAGATAAAACACTGCTTATTTGTATAATGAAAACAATAGTTTAATACATTTGGTCAAAATTGAAATGAAATGGTCATCAGTTGACAATACCGGGGAGTATGAGGTTTGAAATTTCGCTTGAGGTCAGTATTGATGCTAGGATTTCGCGATTTTCTTGCTTAGTTTAGTTCTCTCAGACCGGGCCGACTATGGGTGTTATGATTTATGCAATTTTCATGTTAAGATATATGAATATCTCATACTGGGTATATGCATAGGCTATGAGGCCTGAGCACTTATGTGTATAACCGTACTACAACGGGTGCAAGTGGAATTATTCAAAACCTTATGATTCACGGGGGTGCATTTGAAATTTCGCAAGGTGGACACCCTCCCCAACGGACATCATCTAGCCACGTCCCCGAGCTTGCAGTGCGACTTCAATACCGCACGGCCACCACAAAGCTACCCAAAACATATGAAGCTCAATTCGCCGCTGTATTCCGACGTCACATGCACTTGGGAGTTAGGACAATATCATTATGGCCATATTAATGTTGCTGTGTTAGAGGTACAAGTTATATGCCTGGGTTCGAATCCCACCCATTCAAACAAAATACACATTATACATCGGCGCCTTATGTGTTATGTTATAATTATATGGTAGCTGGCATGTACACAGGGTAACGCTCGACATGTCTTGGAGACAAATACATATAATATGCAGCCGTAGGCGTGCCAACGCATATATCATACACCTAACACAGCTACCTTAAAATCAGTCACCTATATATAGGCTATATATATGTGTACATGCGACATCGAAATACATCGGTCACTTTTATGGGAATGATCGAATGCTGACCATCTCACCTAAAATCCCCAAATGGCTGTGATCAAATATCACCACTGGGACAGTAAACTGGTTTATCATATATAAATTAAAATATATGTTCCGAACTCCACAAATAGTTGTCAATTGAAAGTAGTAGATAAATGTGAATACCATTATGTCCCTTTTTGTAGTATTAAAAGCTGACAAAAATATTTGGAATGATATCTCACATACAAAATCTAAGACATATACCATTTTTTGTTGGGTTACAAATGATTTTGATTTGAGAGTTCGGTTTCTTATAAGGCCAGAACGAATTGTAACCAATAAAAAATTAAAATTAAAATGTAAGATTCCTTTATATTCTGCATCAGTCCAGTTTGCTGGGGTTTTCAAATGCAATTGTTTTCACTGATGGGTCAGCAAGAGTTTCACATATAATGCCAATCAAATTTGTGGGATCTTGGCATACCACGACATACTTCCTAGTAGTGATGCGGACCGGACCGGATCACCCAAGGTGGTCCAATCAAGTACACATGCCTGGACCGGTCCAAAATTTTTGCAAAGGTAAAATGTTGTGCCGCCTGTTTAGGGCCAAAATGGAACCTCTCGTCCCAGATGGCCGCCAAAATGGCGGCCTAAACTCGAACATTTGAAGTTTTTGCCTAATATCTTAAAGATCAATTCCTGTTGTTTTGATAATGGTTCAGACTGGCGACTTTGATTAGGCTTATTCATGTTAATTCAGCATTGGAGCAATGAAAGATACCATAAATGGGGTCCCAGACTCATCTACACCCTCAAAAATTCGATTTTACAGAACGCGGTATAAAATTCCACAAAACTCGCCATTGTGATTACAGTCATATATTAACAAGAAATGGACAGAACTGTACAATGTAAGTTGGGCATACCAATATCTATAAATACTCCAATTCAATGAAACCATAATTGGCGCTTTGTCTCAAAATGGCTGCCAAAATGGCGGTCAAAATATGGAAAATGGCGGATATTGGTCACAGTGTCATTCAATCCATTATAAGTAGTGGCTGATGAATAAAATTGACAAAATAAATACGAATGTATACCTCTTTATGATGCCATTATGCTAGCTCTATGTAAAGACTTAAAATCAGTACCAAAAATGCTGCCAAAATGGCCACCCGACGTGAAAAATACTGTTTTCTATCACTTCTGTTTATCACTTGTTGCTGTCTGAACTGGGAAACAATGGGTATATTCTTCCAATGATCGTGTCAACTGATCATTACAGCAATGACATGTCTAATCGATTAGATAATAGTTTACTCCGGGCCTTCACTAATAAGTTATAACGAATGTGGTATGAAATTTAACCAAAATCGACTTTGGGGTTTTGGTCACATTTGATATTGAGGGATGAGCAGATCTTGTCTACAAAATAATTGATCGTTTCTTTTATTTGTGAACATTCCGTCTCAAATAGACAAAAATAAACAATAACTTTTATCTAATATGGCTTCCAAAACGAAAATGGTAGACTCTGCCAGCTTATCATATAATGGACTGAAGTTGTGAGTGGTGGATGCAGTTGATAGTTGGCTAATATACATGTATGTGGCTCATATACATACAAACTATTCATTTTCAATCTTTTGGTGGCTTCCCGCGGGTTGACAAAATCTCGACGCATCAGTGCTATAATGTCGTAACTCCATTATGGCGGGAACGGAGTATTTGATACCATTGAAAAAATCCAATCCGATGGGCCAAACTGTCTTTGCATTTGGATGACAAATATTCGCACAAACCAGTGAAGCAAATGTCGTATCTCCAGCGATCTTTACAATTATTCGTGCTATGAGGTCGTATGTCCAGCAGCAGCCAATCGGACGCTTCAGGTTGTCCACGTGACATCTGTTTTGTGTTTGTGAATTCTAAAATGTGTGCTATATGGTAGTATCTCCATGCTAGTCACGTGATCATTTGGTGATTTAAATTTTGTGATTGTTCCACACATTTCTGTATGGTGATGCACATGGGTGAATTGTCATAGTGTAGAATAGGCACTCTTTAGTTCATAGACACATGCGATTGCCACCATATTTAGCTTAATCTGCATTTATTAGCACAAATTCATTACAGCACGGAAACGAATCGTCGCTGGCATACGCAAAATGTCATAACTCCAAACAAGCTATTTCTTTTTGAAAGAAAACGAGGGAGTAAACAGAAAACAATATGTGGTTCGATGAACAGCTAATGTCAGTTTCCATTGGGATAAATACAACAATACGCCATGCTTTGTCAACATTAGGAGAAATGTTGTCTAAAACTTCAACCTTCAATTTCTCGGAAAGTTGAAAATGTGGGTTACATTATAGCACTGATGCGACGAAATATTAACTATTCGGGCTCGGCCATCATTTTCCAGTTTCAAGCTGGGACTAAATGTAGCCCGTGGATTCCCCATTTCGACATGTAAGAAAGTAGTTTTACTCTGATCTCTTCCCAGATATCAACTCGCCGGTAAATGTTGATCTCTTATGCTCTAGAAAATACGTGTACCAAATACATATCTGTATAAAGAAACTATCCCCATACATTGTTTACACATCGACTCCGTAAGTATGTGGAGGTTTTCTGGGACAAGCGGGATTTTCAAACCTCGAAACCGTCCGTACCAACAATAAAAGTTAATAGGAAATGACGTTGGATGATGTAGGTCTAGAGTACGTCGTCCGCATGAAATAGTTTTCGTGTAATTAATTTGCACATATTTCGTGCTCTGATTAGCATGGATGAACGCCTTATGTGGCAGTTTGATTGTCTAGCATCCGGAAAATATCATGTTCATTGTTCACATTTCTTAGACAAACATGTTGTTAATCACCATGTTCATGTTGCATTTATATCCAATGACAACCTTGAAATACCAGTTCATCAAGCTAAATGGTTGATACCTTTACACATACGGGTCAGATCCAGCCGTGGCGCACATTGTGTCCACATATCATTGATGAAATTCACTAAATGTGTAGAAGATATCGGTGCGTCTATCCACATGTATATACCCCACAGTCGCATGACACGGAAATGTCACATGGAGTGTGAAGGGTATACAATGTATATATACGTGCGAATTTTCATTTTTCCTCTTGATATTGAAGAAAATAATTTTACTTTGAAACTCCCCAGCTCCGATAACCAACTTGCCCACCAATTAAGTAAACCCCAGATTATTCGCTTTTCCCTCCTGTCCTTTACACTTTCGCCATCACTGGAAAACCCATTATAGCCTGATGCTTCCGGACTAGACCACCGATGCCCATATATTTGATGTTCCGAATAGTCGTTATAAGTAGAAATATTGACACTGTGTTTTCAAATAATCCAGATTCGTAGCAATTTAATTTCTTTTTAATTAATTTCCAGATAGTCCCTCGTAATAAGTGGACATCGTGTTGGATCCTGTAGTATATACTGCTTAGTTGGAACATTACGGGCTGAACTGATTGTGGTAGTAGATTATTGGCAACATGTTTAATAGGTCTGTCATCGTTAGCTCACAACCGAAGTGTTGTTTCGGCTTTCCTCTGAGCAGAACTTAAATTTCGACAATTTTCGGTGGCCATTTTGGTAGCCATCTTAGCAATTTGAATCGTGATTGGCTACTCACACCCACAAAAAACATTGATTTCAATCAATGATGTGTATTGGTGCCGAATTGGCGTTTTGTCGAATGGGTTTTCGTGATTAACTACATATTTGCCATTTTCATTATTATTGGCGACCATGTTGGACGCCATCTTGAATTCTGATTTTGGATATGTTATACACGAGATTATCCAGCGTCGAATGACAACAAAACCACTTCTTTACCAATTCCTTATGGGTCTAACCCTCTGACGACCATTCTAAATATCTGCCATTTTCCATATGACCGTCATTTTAAGACAAAGCGCCAATTTGGCTTTCATTGAATTGGAGTATTTATAGATAATGGTATGCCCAACTTACATTGTACAGTTCTGTCCATTTCTTGTTGATACATGACTGGAATCCCAATGGCGATTTTTGTGGAATTTTATACCGTGTTCTGTAAAATCAAATTTTTGAGGGTGTATATGAGTCTGGGACCCCATTTATGGTATCTTTCATTGCTCCAATGCTGAATTAACACGAATATGACTGATCAATGTCGCCAGTCTGAACCATTATCAAACAACAGGAATTGATATTTAAGATATTAGGCAAAAACTTCAATTTTTTGAGTTTAGACCGCCGTTTTGGTAGCCATCTGGGGCGAGGGGTTCCATTTTTTCTATAGATATGTGGCATAATACTTTACCTTCGCAAAAATGTTTACATTTGTATAAATATGTCAACATTTGTTCTCATTATGTCGAATTAATCTCAGTCAGAATATCTTTTGACTAAAGGAGGCCATGTTGGACGCCATCTTGGATCCTGAATTTTGCCCAACGCGGATTTTAGCGGACTTTGGATATGTTGTAGCAGAGATTGTCCCACGTTGAAGAACACCAAGATCGCTTCTTTACCAATTTCTTCGGGGTCAACCCCTTTCTTTGCGTACCACGACCACACTAGTTACTGAGTTCAGTGCATTGCAATGAGTCCATATATGTCAAAACTTACATTGTTTGCCGATTGTATGCATCGTTGTCTGTCTCTGGTGGGATACACTGGGAACGATGCACGATAATAGTATTTCTAGTAATGCGAACATGCACTAATAAAGTGTATTGGACAGATATATAGCTTGGGCCATATAATGTGTTATAACCAATCTAAAGCTACCCTCACACCATAGCGATCACCAGTTGCGTATGGTTGCGAATAAAAAATTGTGGTCATAAGTTCCGAACGCAACTCACACGGAACTAATAAGTTTTATAGGTTTGAAGTAAGCAACAAGCACGCAGGTGATCGCAGACACACGCAGAGTAAGTTCGGAAATTTTGAACATGTTCAATAATTCTCTGCGAATGCCTGCGATCAAGGTATACGCAACAGAGACGCAACAGGTACGCTACGCACGCAACACGATCGCAACAGGTACGCAACTCATAAGTTATGAACGCAACTCACACGCAACTCGCACGCAACTCGTACGCCGGTGATCGCAGATATTGGGGGATCATAAGTTCAGTTCGCAACCCATAGGTCGAATAGGTTACAAATTGACAAAATTGTTGATTTCGCTTGTGTTTGGTGCGTATACAAATATTTTTACACGCAACTCATAGGTTTCAGCATACGCTATGGTGTGAGGGTACCTTAACATAGCACTCAACTGATCGTGTGCATGATTCGTATCAGACTTATTTTCATTGAATTGAAATTTAAACGAAATAAACTCTACTGATAAAAATTATACAAAAGTGTACTGTAATATGACTACTACATTAATATTGGAGTCTTGGAGATTGTGATGGCTGATTGTATAGTCCTGACAATTACAGTTATACACCTATGTACAACTACTATTGGATTAATGTGACTGTCTTGTCTACAAAATACAAGATATTAATCACTTGAATGTGTAAATACATCGTTGCTAATTTATATGATGGCAAATACGCAATAATATTCGCGATAGTTTATTATAACTGAAGTAAAATAGTGGACCGGACCGGAGAGTACCAGACCGACGGCAAAAAGCGGTCCGGTCCGTTCCAGCGACACCCTGTCCGGACCGTGGTCCACCCCTGGACTGCGGTCCACCCCTGGACTGCGGACCAGACTGGTCCGGTCCGCATCACTAGTTCCTAGTCAGATCTAGAAAATAATGTATCCCCACATAATATATTTATTAATCAGTGCAGATGGTGGACACCTTCCAGTGATAATTTTCACCCAGAATATTGTCTTCCCCTAGTTTTCTGACATCATCAACTAACATATATTCCATTATTGGAGAGTGTTCATAAGAAATGCAATTCTTGACTATTTGTATTCTTTTATTATTAATTATTATATCATAATAATAGTCTTATCAACAGAACACATATGCATGTACAATAAATATTTAGTACATCAATAATGAGCACACAAAGCTTTGAAACAATATTGAAAACAAAAAAATATATAAACACATTCAGTTATTTGTAGATAATATACATGTTGAAACATTGACACTATTAGAAACCACAGACAAAAATGTCAATGACCATGTAGCTCAGCTTGGAGAGAGGTTAATGTCATACATTACAATGGGTTGAATTATTATGAAAAGTTTAAGTCATACCAGACGTTTACCTGAATAGCCATATAAAGTTTGGGATCAATTGGATAAAACATGATGGATGAAGGGTATGCCAAAGTATTTATTTATTCAAAGAGCAGCCATGTTTCTGACCAAATATTGTTCAAATTTGATAGCTCCCATCTAGAAATGATAACATTTTTCCGATAAATGTTGGCTGCAGAGTGTGGCAATGGATTCAATTAAGAAATCCAACATGTTTAACTAAATTTGGAAAACTTTGAAGACTTCCATCTAATGGTCAACCCACAGTTCCATATGAAGTTTAGGGGCGGTATGATAAGGAATGTGACATGTAGGATATGACAAAGAATTTAGTCGTGCAATTAGTAACAACAATATGGCATCTGGTACCCATGTAAATCAACAAAATTCACATCTTGTGGCAATGCATGAAAAATCCATATAAACTTTGGTGACAATCGGATGAGAGATGTGAACTGTTTGTTGTACTAATGGAAATTTATGATGGGCGGACAATGTTTGTGCTTGAATTTGTCAAGATGAGCTAAAGTCATATATCCATACCAAAACCATTACACATGAGGTCTATTCATCACACTTTTATCCTAGATATCTAGATGGTTAATACTTAAGTTGTCAGTTGTTGGTTTCAGCAAAATAATTTTATACAGTTACACAGTGTTATTGACAGTGGAAGCGTCAGTGACACTACAGCTCAACTTGGAATTGGGATTATGCACTGGAATCTTTTGTGGGGAGGATTAACAAGCACTATACCGGTATATTGTAAACAGTTTGGTGTCCTTTCTAACCAATGGTCACTTAGTGTGGTCTGCCTGTTGTTGAGTGTACTGCTTATTGCATACTTTTTGCCTACTGATTGTTTACATAGTTTAGCATTTGTTTAAGAACACAGATAACTAACATGGCAATAACATGCAATTTACGCGATGATTTTAAGAACAAAGTTTGTCTATGATACAATATTCTTTTTGTTTACAGAAGTGTTAACAAATATGGCTATTTTAATAGCAATACTACTGATAACACTTAAGGTATCAGTAACATTGGCCTTTTCGGATATTAAAAGCACATAGTGTTCTAAACATACAACAATAACTAATGTGAACGAGAGGCGGATCACGATCTGCAGATGTTTAACACATACCTTGGCGACAGCTATGAGCTATTTTCATAAAACCTTACACAATCCTTTCCATGAGTGCAAAACTTTCAACAATTCAAGCCTTACTATTAAGTTGACAAGTGGAATAACACTTATTGGGCACCTTGCTCACATTAACACAATGTTAACACAGATGTGGCTTTGATTTCAACCTATCAGTGACTCCAACACAGATATGTCTTTTTGAGTGATAAAGCTAATTAAACTCAATTAAAAGTGGGACAGTTTATAGCTGTTAAATACAAAATAGTTAAGAAATTAAGTAGATAAACACCATAGCAACTCATGTTATCCGTTTATTACAATGGAACATGAGACATAACATATTGTGTTATTTTTATTAATATATGTAGTATCATTGCTATTTTTTTTTTATTATGTTTTGTGTCGGCTGCATATTAAAAATTCATAACAACCTATTAATATTCCACAACTAAAAAAACAATCAATACCTGAACAACTATACAAGTGAGGAATGTATAGACCTGGATATAAAATATGATTGCTAATGATTGGCTATAAAGGTTAGTTTTCTTCTAAGCTGATCATTGGAAAGATACAATGTTTGTAAACAGTTTAAATATAATTAAAGTTATGGTTAATATTTTCAAAACCATTCGATCCGATACAAAATTCTATACAGGTGAAGAATGTGTCATGATTATCACAGATGTGATTATTTATAGAGTGGTCATGTACAAAATATTTAGCTATCACATTGTGTCATCAGGATTGATGAAGGAAGTTAATATATTTAAGCAAATAAACCAAATGACCATCACTATGCAGGTCAGGGGGTGTGTTATCATAAACCGTGCCATAACTATAAACATAATCAATGGAAATATTTGAGTTATCAAATTGGATAGTAAGGGGTTAGTCTTACCCAAACTAATGAACTGATAAACACAGAGTAGTCAGTCTCAAGAATCCCAGCACTGTTAATATTATTCTGCAACCCAAATGCATTTAAGGGAATTTCAAAATAAGACATTTCCTCTAATGATGAATATTCAATTGGTCATGTATTGAAACACTGACTGAACCTGGCTCAAAGTGAAGGCGATAATTTAATATCGGTCTATCAGATGATATGTGTCTATCAACTGGATTTTAATCAAAAAATGGAGAATGATCAAATAAAAAACATGAGAAGACCATATGATGTGTGTAGAGGGTTAATCATTTTCGATGACATCATATGATGGAAGTAAGGAATGTGTGGAATAACTCTTTTCTAAGATATGACAACAGTGTCTTTGTAAACAATTAATGTACGTACCTGTTTCAACACAGAAAACAGAACTGGAATAAAGGGCTTTCAATTATAGTGTGATAGACGATAAAAAAGTCTGCAGTCATCAGTAGTTACAAAGTACTATGGTTGTCCATAGCTATATATTGTCTCACTCCAAACCACAGGCCTGTTGTGTCATGTTCTCTTCAAATTTCACAGTGCATGGCAAACAGGTATGAATTATTAAGGGCCATAACTCTGTTGAAATATATTGGATCAAACCGATATTTGAACTTGATCTGTATTTAGTTGTCAGAAATTCATATACCAAATTTGGTGTCTATCAGATGAAAAATGTTAGAGTCATCGTCAGGCTTGGATGAATTCTATTTAAAAACAAGAGTGGAAAGGGTTAACTAAACATTACCAAAATCCAATCCATACAGATAAAGAACGTGCTAAGAAATACGTAGGTATGAAATATCAGGCAGATCAGAAGAAAATTGTTTGACTTAGATGCATCAGATAGCATTTGTGTGCAGTGTTAGTTATTTTCTAAACTTATCAACTAATCAACACCAAAAACTATACAGGTGAGCCATGTATCATCATAAACCAGCATATATGAACACAATGGGTAAAATAATACATGAGTTATGGCATCGGATAGAACATGACCAGGTATGGATGGAAAGTGTTAATCATTTCTAAACTAACAACCGATCGATACCAAAAACTATACAGGTGAGGGGTGTGTCATCATAAACGCGCAATTAAATTTGAACATGATCCGATAAAAAATACTTGAGTGTTGAGTGTTTTGTTTATCGCTCACTATTTAATATCATTATACTATACTACTATATGGAAATAACACTCCACCCCATGTTCAATTAGGAACAAGATATGTGTCCCACTGTTGTGAGTAAACATAAACATATAAATCAGGACTTAGCAAATAAAACTGAAATATATGGGTCACCCGACTCACCCTTTCCATGACTGGAGCTTCATGAAATTTTGAGAAAACCCTGTGCCAATGCATGTTCACATATATAAGGTAGCCTCACATATATAAGAGAATACATTGACCTAACATAATTTCCTTGACCTTCAAAATCAGTTCATTCTCGTATATATATGAGAGGGTCCCTTTAATACTACACCAACACAGACCCTGTTATGAAAGGGTTCATACCAATACTAATAATAAAATGTCAAACTGTATTTGTTTTAGACAGTGGTCAAAACATTGGATTAAACTGCATTCATCCAAAGGTTCCAACCCACTATCTGCTAGCTAATGGAGCGTTCCACAGAGGCCACGCCCACAGCGTAGTCCCGCCCAATGGCAATTTATTAGAATATATTCGACCAATCAGATGCCGAGCCGGCCGCTGGCTGCGGAGATCTTTTCGACGCCATCTTTCTTCACCCTAATTTTGATATCCATGCATACATTCAGTGTTAAATTGGTTATATTCAAACAACTTTTTTGTTGTCAAATCATAATATACTGAGATTTGTATCTGCGGCATGATGTTACAAATTTATCCGTGATTATAACAGTGTTTTTCGTTTAGCATGACACTTGTCACAATTTTCACATTTAATGGCAAAACGAATGTATGTTCTCTGGTTTAGATATATATTTTTTGGAATTTAATATGCTGGGCAGGGATCTGGCTATATGGTGGGGTTGGATGGACATAGTTGATAATGGGAGATGATGGTGATGTGGTGTGACCAAAACAAATTAAACTTCTATAACCAAAAAAAGTCAAATTAAAAATAAAAAACTTTAAAATTTATATAGACTTTATTTCATTTAATTGAGCAAGGATTCCAATCTAATATTTTTAAAGAGTTATGTCCCTGGCTCTACTCCTATCATCCAAGGACCCTCCATACCAAATATAAGCTGAAGAGGCCTGGTGGTTTTTTAGAAATTGTTTTAAGAATTACTATGATGGGAAAAAGCTGTGGTGCTGGCTTTGTAAGTATTTGACTTGACAACCTTATTTTAACAAATCTGATAATGTGAGTCACACAGGGAACATCCACACCAAACATTCGGTCTTATGGTTCTGGGGGAAAAGACAAATTTTGATTTTGAATTCGGTGATAATGGGTGATTATACTTAGCAGATATCATAACGTCCAATTTTCGTGAAGAATCGACCAAAATCAAACAGAAATTTTCAAACGACATATATGAGAAAAAAAATCACACAACATGTTCAAACAAGCTCATCATGAATCACCATAATAGAAACCAATTGTTGAAAAATGTTGTTAAAATTAGTACAGAAAAATTGTTAACAAGAGGTCGTGAGAATGTGATGTTGAATGTGACAGAGACAAGAGTAATTTATTTTTCAAATGCTAGAAACATTTGTCTCGTTTGGGGAAATTAAATCAGAAAATCTTTGTAAAATTAAACTATAATCTATATTATCATGTTTGGGATAATAATATTGATTAAATTGTATCAAAACCAACTATTGTTAGAACTTAATATAGACAGGGATCATATTTTAAGAGGCAGACGCAAGTTTTGCATAAATCCTGCCGAAAATGGCAAGATATTTTCTATAATGAATTTCTCTCGATCTATATGGCAAAAAAATCTAGAGTTTCTTATATCATCATCTTCATTGTATATTGAATCTGAGCAATTAAAGTATGGGCTCTAATTAATACTCGAGGTGTCACCAGAAAGCGGAATTTCAGCAACCACCATTTTTTAGGTAGCCCAGCTATTCTAACTTTGGGAACCAGTTCTTGTGGGGTCAATATAGGGGGCAAAATATGATTTTTTTTCACTTTTTTCACTGGCGTCTTTTTGTATGATATGTGAATTGAAATTTCTCAAACATAGTATGTATGAAACTCAGGTGCAGTTCAGAAAAATTTGGATGTGGTCAGATTATTCTCCCTGACTACAGTTGCGATCAAAATTTAGCATTCAACCTACTGAATATATTTTGTTATATTACTCAAACTTTGATAGTAATATCTCTAAATGGTCACATCGTGCTACTATGTGAAGACAATACAATGGCGTCTGACATACTGTAATTATCAGTAATCTAATTCAAGCAATATATGTAGTTAGTCGCTATATTTATGCTTCTAGATGCAGTACTGGGCAAAAGTTTGTATAGAATACTTTATAATGACACCGATATCATACAGTCTGATGCATGTTGAGCCAAACGAAAAATTATCACAAGACTATAGTTTTTTTTTCACAATGTGAAGATGTTGTAAATTATTGTCTTATTGATACCTGTTATCAACTGACTAACTTTAATGTTGAAGTCAATTGTAGATCATAATGAATTTTAGCGTGACAAATATACTTGCAAATGATACTCCAGCATCATCATCATCATGACATCATCATCACAGATGCACCCATCGTATGTGTCATCCTTTCTATGATGTTGTTCTACATTTTTATGGTGTCCATTCACCTTAAATTTGCGTGGAGTGCGAATCATTTATGACTTTATAAGGTGGTAGCACTGTTCTTTTTTGGTGCGCATTCATCTTTATATATTGTCCATTTACCTTCATATGCTATGTTTCACCTGTATATGGTATCCATTCACCATTAGTATGATGTCCTCTATTCTCTATATGATATGCATACATCTTTGATGATGTGGTTCCACCTTTATATATGGTTTCCATTCATTTTTAGAGGACAATTGTCATCATATGGTGGAAATATGCCCATATTTATATGGTGTGAAAATATCTTTAAATATGGTGTCAATTCACTATCATAATGCTATACCATAACATACAGACATATACTCATCATATATACACATCATATAAAGTTGTATATGCAGCATATAAAGTAATATGTACATCATATAAATAATAGCGGCCATCATAAATGGTCACCATATACAGATTAAGGTAAATTGATACCAACAAAGGTAAATGGACACCATATAAAGGTACAAACCACATCATATATAGGTAAATACACACCATAACAAGACAGTCAAAGACTGTGGGGTCGCTCACCATACTGCAAAGACTGATAAGACTGGGACTTTGGAGACCATAACAGAACTTTTCATAATCACTTTAAAAAAGTAATCTAAACAGGATATGTAGATAGAGAGGCTTCACATACCAACTGTACGCTACTGATCACCCCCCCCCCCTCCTCCAGCTCATGTCCCTTCCCGACAAGGCTCCAGACTCCCAAGTCTTAGATTGGCAACTGTCATCTCAAACTTTCTCTATTGTTGGAAATTTCCAATCTCACAAGCACCTTTTTATAAACTATTTAGACATGTTTGAAGCCCAATTATCCATGGACCCAAAAACAGCATATATGTATGTCAAATTAATCAGTCAGGTAGTTCCAAGGTAGATGTTTTAATGAATTTTGTATTTTAATGATCTTATTAGACACAAAAGTGTTAAGTCCCCATAGCCCCGTCATTTCTTAACAGGTTGCCTTATGTTAACAAATCTGAATCTCAGTCACTAAAGGATCCTCCATCCTATATGTAAGCTAAATAGTCCAACCTCTCTTGAGAAGACATTTTAAGTATTACTATAGAGGCATACAGTTATGTCTCGGGTCCCACACTATATCTGATGGTAGATGAGAAGTCGTTTTTAAGAATTACCATGGAGGGCAAGAGTTATGGCCCTGGCTTCACAACCATTTGAAAGAGTGACCTCATTTGAACAAATCTGAATGTGAATCACCTAGGGAAAATATCCACACCAAATATGAACCCATTCAGTCTTATGATCTAGAGAAGATGTTCACAGAATTGTTGACAGATTGATGGATGGACAGAAAGATGAACAGGTGACAGATGAGAAGTGATGACTATAGCTTCGTCTCAGGTGAGCTAAAAAATTACATTTCATTGAACAAATCTGTAAATCACCTCCCCAACACTGTGGGGACATCGCTGCAAGAATATGACATTATCTTATTATACCAGTAGCGTACAGCATAGATACAGGTAGTGTGGGTGGGGTCTCTGCCCCTATTTGAACAAACATGAATCCCCATCTCTGATATCTATTCATCTTATAATTATAAACATTCGCTTTTAAGAGTTAAAGTTAATTGATTTTCCAAAAAGGCCCCCATTGGAACAGATCTAAACATGCCACCCAAGGACCCTGCATACACAAATATAAGCTAAATAGACTTGATGGTTCTTGAGTAGTAATAGTTGTTAGAATTACTATGGAGGGAAAACGTTATGGCCCTGGCATCCCTCCTATTTGACCTGATGAACTTATTTGAACAAATCTGAATTTGAGTCACATACAGGTAGGGAATTCATATAGATCTCGAGAAGAAAACAATTGTTGATGGATGGATGGACAGAACAATGGATGGAAGGACACACCGACAGACCAACATATTTAATCCAATATACCCCCCCCCCCACTTTTTTGTCCATAATAAGGTATAATGAGGTCATGTAGCTAAGTGATTAAGAAAATAATATTGGAACAGCCAAGCGTGAATTGAGTGTGTCTGAGTTCCAAAAAGGGTGAATGTAGTGATACTATTATGTACGGTAGGCTAGCATCACCAAATTCACATCTGGGAACCCAATTTTACTTAGTCCTCAACTGCTATGGGAGACCTAGGGACAGACAGAAGTTCTCCAGCTGAAGTTGGTGACATTACTGACATATGACAGTATGCGCACCCATTTGACACCTCAATTATGCATTTTAAAATCTGAACAGAAAGGAAAAGAGCTGCTAAAAATGTCACTTTGAAACTCTAGATACTTCCCAGAAGATGAAGCCTAAGCAGAATGAGGTCCACATAGGGTATATTTGGCGATGCTAGCCTGTCGTGCAGGGTAGCATAATTAAATTCACCCTCTGGGAACCTCATTCTACAAATGATGCCAGACACACTTAAAGCTCTGAGAAAAGGAATTTAATCTGATATTAATGACCAGTGTAATGTAAACAATGATGGTGCTACTGACAACTTTAGAAAACAAATGTACAACACAATTAATCTCATTTAAATAATGAATGACACGAATACACTCCCTGGGGACTCTGCGTATAGCTACAGAAGTTCTCTTATCTATCTATATATCTGGCCCTGATTATAAACAACATGTGTCATGTCTGTCAGTTCAGAGCAGAGTTGGCTTGTAATGAGAATGCACAGATACTAGTATTAAAAGGAATTTACTGAACATTTCTGTACATCCGACTGTTCATCTTTTCTCCCAAACCCCTGATTTCAACCAAATTTAGTGGGGAGACTAGAGGTACCTACCCCCCCCCCCCCGAAGATGTAATGTCAGAAGTTCTTAAAAAATTTAATTAAATGTTTTTTATTTTATTTAAATAAAAAATATTTTATTTAATAAAAAAAAATATTTATTAAAAATAAAATATATATAATTTTTTTTTTTTTTGGTTAAATTGAGCAATAAGTTAAATCTAAAAAAAAAATATTCTTCAGATTTATGTCCATAGCCCCACCCACATTTGACCCAGTGACCTCATTTGAACAAATCTGAACCACAGTCACCCAAGATACGCTCATACCAAATATGAACCCATTTGGCCCGACAACTTCAGAAAAGTAGTCGTTTTAAGAATTACTGTGGAAAAATAGTTATGGTCCTGACATCAAAACTATTTGACTTGGTGACCTCATTTGAACAAATCTGAATAAGAGTCATCTATAGCTAGGGAACATCCACACCAAATATAAACCCAATCGGTCTGATGGTTTCAGAGGAGAAGATGTTTAAAGAATTGTTGACGGACGGTACGACGGACGACGGATGAGGAGTGATGACTATAGCTCCACCGGAGACTTCGTCTCAGGTGAGCTAAAAAGGTAAATACACACCATAGTAAAGGTAAATGGACACAATATAAAGTAAAAAAACACACAATAAAGATGAATGGGAACTACAACCCACATACCAAATTTGAGTCAGATCGGTCAAAAAGATTTTGAGTCTATAACACACACATATACAAAATACACAGAGACAGCAGTTCCAAAATATATAGTAGATTATTATACCAAGTTGCATTTGGTTATCTACAAACCAAATGTATTGAACAATAGCCTGACAAGTTTTCAGCCTGCTGGTTGTACCTGCCTCGAAAAGACTGGTGCTGTGATATAGCAGTTTGGATAGTCTTTGGTATTCAAGTGCCTTCATATGTGTTGTCAGATTCCAGAAGAAATAATCTCATGACATCTTGCCCGGTATGGCTGCATGGTATTTGATGAACATAATTCACAGAACTTTACCACTGTGTTATTTCGGCATAGTCATCTCACAAGACACTAATGCTTGTAAAAAAGACAATCAGAACCTGAAAAAAAATAAAAGGGTTTTAATTGTCGCTTGTATATCACTTGTGTAATGTCAGTTAAGCTTGTGTGCTTCAATATTGTATACTAGCAGGGTACCCTGGCATATATTGTAAAAAGTAAACCAAATTTAAATAGCGGAACCTCATATATACAAATTTAAATATATTTTTATCGGTTAACAGATAAACATATACATAACCTCATATTTCCAAATTTGATGGTGCCCGACCCGACCCCAACCCCTATCTCGGACGGCATCACTTGGAAATACTCAAAATATACTATTATATAATGTCAAATAATTGAGATGACTGTATGAGTTCAGTTAGTGAATTAGCATTCACTAGTCATACGGAACCCCATTCCTAACTTTGAGAGCACCATTTTGTGAACTAATTAAAACTGACTAATCTTCTTCAGCTACCTGCATATAAATCAGACAAATTCTGATGACGTTTTTTAAACTCAGTCGACTCAATATGAAATAACCATATGAATAGGATATATATGTTGATATTCATTCTTTAATAAACTTAATAAATCAATCTTCGAGAAAACATGTTTGCTTTTTATATTCATGAAATGCATCAAAAAACAAGGGTTCATTGTTTAGCATACTTTCAGAGTGCATTGAGAAAGGAATATGATCATGTGATAAAACCCAGATGTATGGCAAATATATGCACCCATATAAGATGTCTTCAAGGACAATTTTACAAATTCTAAGATGTTTCACATGTCAGTAAACATTTTAGTTAAAATAATAAAATAACAGTTCCCATTGCAGGTGCACAAACCTAACTGTAATCTTAAACCTATTGACCGAAAAATGTAGGAATAAAAGCTCGGACAAAATTAGACATGTTGCAAAAAAAATTCTAAGTCAGAAAAGGTGGATAACTCCACCAAAACATGCCCGACAGATGTCACAATCGCAGGTGCACAGGTTCCCATGGTACTAAATGTCTGTGCCAAGTTAAAATCAAATTTACCTAACTAGAGGATACCCCCCCCCCCCCGTGTTTTTAAAATACTAAGATGTTTCACATGTCAGTAAACATTTAGTTAAAATAATAAAATAAAAGTTCCCATTGTAGGTGCACAACAATAACACAAATCTTAAACCTATTGACCGAAAAAATGTAGGAATAAAAATTCAGACAAAATTATGCATGTTGCAAACTTAAAGTCGAAAAAGGGGAATAACTCCACAAAAAAAGTCAGACAGACATCATAGTCACAGGTGCACAGGTTCCCATGGTACTTAATATCAGTGCCAAGTTAAAAAAAACATTGACCTATAAATGTAGGAATAAAAGCTCGAACAAAATTATGCATGTTGCAAAAATATTTCTAAGTTGAAAAAGGAGGATAACTCCACCAAAAAATGTCGGACAGACGTCATAATTGGAGGTGCACAGGTTCCCATGGTACTAAATATCTGTGCCAAGTTTTAAAAGAATTCAAACCTAAAAATGTATGAATAAAAGCTCGGACTAAATTATACATGTTGCGAAAAAATTTATAAGTCGAAAAAGGGTGGATAACTCCACAAATAAAATCCAACAGATGTCATAATTGCACGTGCACAGGTTCCCATGGTGGTTAATGATGTCTGTGCCAAGTTTCACGGAAATTGATCTAAAAACAACTGAGAAAAACTCCAGACAAATTTGTGTCCCCGGCCAGATGGACGGACGAATAAGCTGACTCCAGTATACACCCCCCCCCCCCTAACTTCGTTGCGGGGGGGGGGGGGTATAAAAATTATACATGTTTCAAAAAGAGGGAATAACTCCATCAAAAGAAGTCCGACAGACGTCATAAACGCAAGTGCGCAGGTGCCCATGGTGGTTGATGCCTGTACCAAGTTTCAAGACTGACAAAAACTCCTGACAAATTTGTGTCCACGGCTCGACGGACGACGGATGGCGGACGGATGAGCTGACTCCAGTATACCCCCTAACTTCGTTGCGGAGGGTATAATAAGTTTAGTTTGTCTCTTGAAAAATGCGTAAATCACCCAATATCTAGGGTAGGGGTTCAACGGGTTAACAATTTCTGTACTAAATAGATTTTTGCCCTCAGTTTTAAAAGTGTACACTGGAATGTTCTATTATTTATCTGGATGAAATCCAGTGCATTTATGGTTTCACCTCAAACTAATTTTTGAGTGGGAATAGGTACTTTAACCCAGCACAAACAACATACATGTACTAATGAAAGTGTCAATAACACTGTAGCTCAACTTAGGTAGGGGAATAATTTAATGGTTGACAGTAAATGGAGGAATTAGGAAAGGTGCTAATGGAAATGTCTAAGTATGACAAGATGTACATGTGAAGTGAGACCAAAACAATAGTCGTATTGGTAGAAGTAGAAATGGAATGATAATGTATACGAATGAACAATGTTAACTAGATGGCAAGGACAGGAATAGCAGCAACAAGTCATTTGTGATCAGACCATGGACACTGTATTACTGTTGTCAGAACATCTGTCATGTATGTGAAAATAAGATCAAGTCTTGATTTGGTGTGTGGTGCTTGGAAGTATCTTTATCAATGAAAGTGTCAATGACACTGTAGCTCAACTTAGGTAGGGGAATAATTTAATGGTCGACAGTAAATGGAGGAATAGGAAAAGTGCTAATTGAAATGTCTAAGTAAGACTAGATGTACATTAAATATCAACATTCATAACAGGTTTCATAATGATCGGATCAGGGATGTGGTGATTATGGTGTGCCAAATGATTTATTGATGCAAAGAGTAAATTCTAAAATGGCCACCGGCAGCCATGTTTTTTTCCGAATTACCCCAAAATGACTTGTTCCCATCTACAGCCTTCACAAATCTCATAATGATCTGATCAAAGGTATGACCTGTAGCCTGTGCCAATGGATTTAGTCATGCAAAGAGTACAATCCAAGATGGCTGCTGGCGGCCATGTTTTTCGGCTGAACGACCCGAAAATGACTCGTTTCCCCATCTACATGTCATTGTTAACATACATGACAAATTTCTTGAAGTTCCGACCAAAGCTACGACCTGTAGCCCGCACCAAAGGATTTATTCATGCAAAGAGTAAAATCCAATATGGCTGCTGGCGGACACATTTTTTGGCCAAAAGACCCCAAAATGACTCGTTCCCATCTACATGTTAATATTAACATCTATGATAAATATCATGATGATGAGACAAACAGTACGACCTGTAGCCCGTGCCAATGGATTGAATTTTTAAATCCAACATGGCTGCCAGCGGCCATTTTTTTGGCCATATGACCCCAAAATGACTCGTTCCCATATACATGTCAATATCAATATTCATGACAAATTTCATAAAGGTCAGACCAAAGGTACGACCTGTAACCCGCGCCAAAGGATTTAGTCATTGAAAGAGTAAAATCCAAGATGGCTGCTGGCGGCCATGTTTTTTGGCTGAACGACCCCAAAATCACTTGTTCTACATGTCAATATTAACATCCATGACAAATTTCATGATGATCCGACGAACAGCACGACATGTAGCCCGCGCCAATGGATTGAATTTTGAAATCCAAAATGGCCACCAGCGGCCATGTTTTTTGGCCGAATGACCCCAAAATGACTCGTTCCCATCTACATGTCAATGTCAACATTCATGACAAAATTCATAAAGATCAGACCATAGGTACGACCTGTAATCAGACCATAGGTACGACCTGTAGCCCGCGCCAAATGATTTAGTCATGCAAAGAGTAAAATCCATGATGGCTGCTGGCGGCCATGTTTTTTGGCCGAACAACCCCAAAATGACTCGTTCCCATCTACATGTCAATATTAACATCCATGACAAACTTCATAATGATCAGACGAACATGACTCGTACGACCTGTAGCCCGCGCCAATGGATTGAATTTTGAAATCCAAAATGGCCACCAGTGGCCATGTTTTTTGGCCGAATGACCCCAAAATGAATCGTTCCCATCTACATGTCAATGTTAACTTTCATGACAAATTTCATGAAGTTCCGATCAAAACTACGACCTGTAGCCTGCGCCAAATGATTTAGTCATGCAAAGAGTAAAATCCAAGATGGCTGCTGACGGCCATGTTTTTTGGCCCACTGACCCCAAAATGACTCGTTCCCATCTACATGTCAATGTCAACATTTGCCCGCGCCAAAGGAAATTGTTGACGGACACACGGACGAAGGACACCAAGCCATGGCAATAGCTCAAACTTACAAAAGTAAGTTGAGCTAATAAAGGGTGTGTCAAAGGATTTAGTGATCCTAATAGTAAATGCAAGATGGCCGTGGTGGCCATGTTTTTTGACCGAATGACCCTAAAATGACTCGTTCCCATCTTCATCTCAATGTCGACATCCATGATAATTTTTATGATGATCAAACAAACAGTACAGCCTGTAACCACATTAACTGAATAAATTTTGAAATCCATGATGTTCACCAGCGGCCATGTCTTTTGGCTGAATGACCCCCAAAATGACTCGTTCTCATCTACATGTCAATATCAACATTCATGATAAATTTCATAATGATCAGATCAGGGATGTGGTCTGTAGGGTTTGCCAAAGTATTTAATGATGTAAAGATTAAATTCTAGAATGGCCACCAGTAACCATTTTTTTTGGGAATCACCCCAAAATAACTCGTTCCCATCTACATGTCAACATCCATGAAAAAATTCATGAAGATCAAACAAACATATCGGTCTATAACACATGCTAATGAATTTTGTAGAAATATTTAGTCATACAAAGAGTAAAATCTAAAATGGAAATTGGTGGCCATATTTTTTTGACGAATGACACCAAAATGACTCGTTCCCATCTACATATCAATATTAACATCCATGACAAATTTCATGATGATCAGACGAACATTACGACCTGTAGCCCGCGCCAATGGATTGAATTTTTAAATCCAAGATGGCCACCAGCGGCCATGTTTTTTGACCAAATGACCCCAAAATGACTCGTTCCCATCTACATGACAATGTCAACATTCATGACAAATTTCATACAGATTACACCAAAGGTACGACCTGTAGCTCGCGCTAAACGATTTAGTCATGCAAAGAGTAAAATCCAAGATGGCTGCTGGCGGCCATGTTTTTTGGCCGAATGACCCCAAAATTACTCGTTCCCATCTACATGTCAATATTATCATCCATGACAAATTTCATGATGATCAGACAAACAGTACGACCTGTGGCACGTGGTAATGGATTAAATTTTTAAATCCAAGATGGCCGCTGGCGGCCATGTTTTTCGTCCGAATGACCCCAAAATGACTCATTCCCATCTACATGTCATTATTAACATTCATGACAAATTTTATGATGATCATAATAAAGGTACGACCTTTAGCCTGTGCTAAAGGATTTAGTCATACAAAGAGTAAAATCCAAGATGGCTGCTGGTGGCCATGTTTTTTGGCCGAATGACCCCAAAATGACTCGTTCCCAACTACATGTCATTATTAACATTCATCATATTACGTGTACACTGGCTTTAAAAAATGATTCGGGGGTACCTCACCAAATGTTCTGAGCTGGTGTGGGTCATAATATCAGTTCCAATGGGGTTTTATTACTGTGAAACAAATCAATGCAAACGCAGCAAATGCTAGGTGCGGTTTGGAACCCCCTGAGTCCACACCCTGGGTCTGTGTTTTACACTAATAATTCATCAATCTAATCGACTTGAGTGTGTGCATGTGTAGGAGTAGTCCTGTCTGGTGCATTGAAACTTCATGCAGGTTTGTTTGAGGTTGCATATCGATATTCATGTCTCTTTATATGATATTTGCTTATCTTACAGTCGTCGGTATATATAGGCTAGTGAATATGTAAAAGTTGTAGTTGGAAACTTTGGACAATTCATCGACTAATGTCTTTTCTAGTTGCTTTTATAAGCTATATAAAAATTCAAACACGCGAACTTGAAGGTCAAGACCCTGTTCTGTTATCAAATATTTCGTCAAAGCATGCATTGAGCGGTCGGGTAGAGTACACTGAATACTTGACTTGAAACAAATTTTATTTACAAAAAATACGAAAGGGATTTGGACACAAGTTTTGCAACTTATAAAGCTCCTCTCCCAATACGATAACACACAAACAAGATGACGGTTTTACGTATACACTGAATATTCAGGTGCACGCCAGGAAAATTGTTTCAAGACTAGCATGGCTTAACCCCGACAATACGCTTAGTTAGACTGATATGATGATTGCAGTTTGCAAACGGTTAACAGCTTTTAAATAGCATATATATTGGCTATACATTTAATATACAACAATAATTGTTGTATAACCAACAATGTATCATAGATTTCAGTTGCGATAAACTACAAATAAACAATGCATGCATGTTGCAGTCATTAGCTACATGCGGCCATATATGACCCCTGTCAGTCTAGACTATCAATAAACATCCACCCATAATCCCCTAATACACAGTGTATTCGGGAGTGTATTGGGAATCACACATACCAGCAATGTTAATTGCCGCTGTCTGCCACAGAGGTGAAAGGTTAAACCCGATTGATTTCTAACTATCATTGTAAAGAAATTGTTAATTAATTTTTATAGCGTTTCTTCGCCACATATCAACAGGTAAATATACAATTTTCCGAGATGATGTAAGGCACCTGAGTGAAAGGGGAACATTCCCTCTGTGTAACTAGATATTTCCCGAGCTCACCCTTCTGGAGAAGTTGCCGAGATATTAAGAAACAAAAGACAGGGTCCCAATCTCACTAAATTTACAGAGTGCATATGCAATAAATAATATTCGATGAATCTGCCGAATTTATCACTTGAAACCCTGGAATATTTCCACGCTGTGGACAGAAGCTGGGAATTAATTTTGATACCATCGGAAAGGGGAACTCTGTAATTTAGTGAGGTTGGGACCCGACTTTTGTTTCTCAATATATCGGCAACTTATCCATAAGGGAGGGGCTCGGGAAATATCTAGTTACACAGAGGGAATGTTCCCCTTTTCGATGACATCAAAATTAACTCCCAGGTTCTTCCCACGGCGTGGAAATATCCCAGCGTTTCAAGTGATAAATTATGCAGATTCATCGGATATTATCTATAACAGATGCACTCTGTAATTTAGTGAGGTTGGGACCCCGACTTTTGTTTCTCAATATATCGGCAACTTATCCAGAAGGGAGGGGCTCGGGAAATATCTAGTTACACAGAGGGAATGTTCCCCTTTCCGATGACATCAAAATTAATTCCCAGATTCTTCCCACAACGTGGAAATATCTCAGCGTTTCAAGTAATAAATTCGGCAGATTCAACAAACATATTCTGTAACAGATGCACTCTGTAAATTTAGTGAGGTTGTGACCCCAACTTTTGTTTCTTAATATGTCGGCAACTTATCCAGAAGGAAGGGGCTCGGGAAATATCTAGTTATACAGAGGGAATGTTCCCCTTTTCGATGACATCAAAATTAACTCCCAGGTTCTTCCCACGGCGTGGAAATATCCCAGCGTTTCAAGTGATAAATTCGGCAGATTCATCGGATATTAACTATAACAGATGCACTCTGTAAATTTAGTGATGTTGGGACCCCGACTTTTGTTTCTTAATATCTCGGCAACTTATCCAGAAGGAAGGGGCTCGGGAAATATCTAGTTACACAGAGGGAATGTTCCCCTTTCCGATGGCATCAAAATGAATTCCCAGGTTCTTACCACAGCGTGGAAATATCTCAGCGTTTCAAGTAATAAATTCGGCAGATTCAACAAACATATTCTGTAACAGATACACTCAGTAAATTTAGTGAGGTTGGGACCCACGACTTTTGTTTCTTAATATCTCGACAACTTATCCATTAGGGAGGGGCTCGGGAAATATCTAGTTATACAGAGGGAATGTTCCCCTTTCCGATGACATAAAAATTAACTCCCATGTTCATCCCACAGCGTGTAAATATCCCAGCGTTTCAAGTGATAAATTCGACAGATTCATCAGATATTATCTATAACAGATGCACTCTGCAATTTAGTGAGGTTGGGACCTCGACTTTTGTTTCTTAATATCTTGGCAACTTATCCAGAAGGGAGGGGCTCGGGAAATATCTAGTTACACAGAGGGAATGTTCTTCTTTTCGATGACATCAAAATTAACTCCCAGGTTCTTCCCACGGCGTGGAAATATCCCAGGGTTTCAAGTGATAAATTCTGCAGATTCATCAGATATTATCTATAACAGATGCACTCTGTAATTTAGTGAGGTTGGGACCCCGACTTTTGTTTCTCAATATATCGGCAACTTATCCAGAAGGGAGGGGCTCGGGAAATATCTAGTTACACAGAGGGAAAGTTCCCCTTTCCGATGACATCAAAATTAATTCCCAGATTCTGCCCACAATGTGGAAATATCTCAGCGTTTCAAGTAATAAATTCGGCAGATTCAACAAACATATTCTGTAACAGATGCACTCTGTAAATTTAGTGAGGTTGTGACCCCAACTTTTGTTTCTTAATATGTCAGCAACTTATCCAGAAGGGAGGGGCTCGGAAAATATCTAGTTATACAGAGGGAATGTTCCCCTTTCCGGTGGAATCAAAATTAATTCCCAGGTTCTGCCCACAGCATGGAAATATCTCAGCGTTTCAAGTGATAAATTCGGCAGATTCATCGGATATTAACTATAACAGATGCACTCTGTAAATTTAGTGATGTTGGGACCCCGACTTTTGTTTCTTAATATCTCGGCAACTTATCCAGAAGGAAGGGGCTCGGGAGATATCTAGTTACACAGAGGGAATGTTCCCCTTTCCGATGGCATCAAAATGAATTCCCAGGTTCTTACCACAGCGTGGAAATATCTCAGCGTTTCAAGTAATAAATTCGGCAGATTCAACATACATATTCTGTAACAGATGCACTCAGTAAATTTAGTGAGGTTGGGACCTCGACTTTTGTTTCTTAATATCTCGACAACTTACCCATTAGGGAGGGGCTCGGAAATATCTAGTTATACAGAGGGAATGTTCCCCTTTCCGATGACATCAAAATTAACTCCCAGGTTCTTCCCACGGCGTGGAAATATCTCAGCGTTTCAAGTAATAAATTCGGCAGATTCAACAAACATATTCTGTAACAGATGCACTCTGTAAATTTAGTTAGGTTGGGGGCCCAACTTTTGTTTCTTAATATGTCGGCAACTTATCCAGAAGGGAGTGGCTCGGGAATTATCTAGTTATACAGAGGGAATGTTCCCCTTTCCGATAGCATCAAAATTAATTCCCAGGTTCTTACCACAGCGTGGAAATATCTCAGCGTTTCAAGTAATAAATTCGGCAGATTCAACAAACATATTCTGTAACAGATGCACTCAGTAAATTTATTGAGGTTGGGACCCCGACTTTTGTTTCTTAATATCTCGACAACTTACCCATTAGGGAGGGGCTCGGAAATATCTAGTTATACAGAGGGAATGTTCCCCTTTCCGATGACATCAAAATTAACTCCCAGGTTCTTCCCACAGCATGGAAATATCCCAGCGTTTCAAGTGATAAATTCAGCAGATTCATCAGATATTATCTATAATAGATGCACTCTGTAATTTAGTGAGGTTGGGACCCTGACTTTTGTTTCTTAATATTTCTGCAACTTATCCAGAAGGGAGGGACTTGGGAAATATCTAGTTATACAGAGGGAATGTTCCCCTTCCGATGACATCAAAATTAACTCCCAGTTTCTTCCCACAGCGTGGAAATATCCCAGCGTCTCAAGTGATAAATTAATTCCTGGTTACGCTTAGTTAGACTGATATGATGATTGCAGTTTGCAAACGGTTAACAGCTTTTAAATAGCATATATATTGGATATACATGTAATATACAACAATAAGTGTCGTATAACCAACAATGTATCATTGACTTCAGTTGCAATAAACTACAAATAAACAATGCATGCATGTTGCGGTCATTAGCTATATGTGACCATATATGACCCCTGTCAGTCTAGACTATCAGTACACTATCAATAAACATCCATACCGCGCCCATAATCCCTTATACACAGTGTATTCGGGAGTGTATTGGGAATCACTCATACCAACAATGTTAATTGCCGCTGTCTGCCACAGAGGTGAAAGGTTATACCTGAGTGATTTCTGACTATCATTGTAAAGAAATTGTTTCTTAATTTTGTTAGCGTTTCTTTACAAACATATCAAGAATTTAATAGATAAATATACCATTTTGCGAGGTGAGGTTGGGCACCGGAGTTATTTCTGATGTTAAATTTAGTGAGGTTGGGACCCCGACTTTTGTTTCTCAATATTTTGGCAACTTATCCAGAAGGGAGGGACTCGGGTGATATCTAGTTATACAGAGGGAATGTTCCTCTTTCCGATGACATCAAAATTAACTCCCAGGTTCTTACCACAGAGTGGAAATATCTCAGCGTTTCAAGTAATAAATTTGGCAGATTCAACAAACATATTCTGTAACATATATGCACTCAGTAAATTTAGTGAGGTTGGGACCCCAACTTTTGTTTCTTAATATGTCGGCAACTTATCCAGAAGGGAGGGGTTCGGGAAATATCTAGTTACACAGAGGGAATGCTCCTCTTTCCGGTGGCATCAAATTAATGCCCAGCTTCTGCCCACAGCGTGGAAATATTCCAGCGTTTCAAGTGATAAATTCGGCAGATTCATCGAATATTATCTATAGCATATGCACTCTGTAAATTTAGTGAGGTTGGGACCCCGTCTTTTGTTTCTTAATATCTCGGCAACTTCTCCAGAAGGGGGGGGGGGGGCTCGGAAAATATCTAGTTATACAGAGGGAATGTTCCCCTGTGCGATGGCTATATTCTATTAAAGTCCTTGTACATGAAATGGACAAACGCTCTTTATCCATACCCCGCAATGCATTTAAACGAATGCTGTTTATTTGTCATGCTTAATCTTGATATATTGTAAAGGAAAGTTGTCAGCATAATGCAAACTTACAAACTTAAAAATTCACTCAGGTGCCTCACATCATCTCAGAAAATTGTATATTTACCTGTTGATATGTGGCGAAGAAACATTGATGTTCACGTTACCCGCTATTATATTAACCTCTCTATTTATAATGAATATCTCAATGTGTATGGTAGTTAGATTACCTCATAAACAGAACATATGACCACACGATGAGGAAATTCAATTAACATGCATGTGATTTATAGATTTTAGATGATTTAAATTTTTTTTATTTAATTTAATTTAATTCAATTTAAACAAGTTTATAACATCAAACGACTGATGTAGCAAGTCTTACAAATGTCTACTTTTACAAGAGTCATGTCAAAACGTGATATATGGGTAATTTGCTGGCTATATTGGCTTAATTAATTTAGTGAGGTTGGGACCCCGACTTTCTTCTATAATCCAGGGTATGCAGTTTAAAGCAGATGTACACGTAATGAACAAATTTTATGATGATCAGAATAAAGGTACGACCTGTAGCCCGTGCTAAAGGATTTAGTCATGCAAAGAGTAAAATCCAAGATAGCTGCTGGCGGCCATGTTTTTTGGCCGAATGACCCTAAAATTACTCGTTCCCATCTACATGTCAAAATTAACATCCATGACAAATTTCATGATGATCAGGCAAAGAGTATGACCTGTGGCCCGTGCTAATGGATTAAATTTTGAAATCAAAGATGGCCCTGCACTGGTGGCCATGTTTTTTGTCCTAATGACCCCAAAATGACTCGTTCCTATCTACATTCCAATTTCATGATGATCAGACTAAAGGTACGACCTGTAACCCGTGCTAAAGGATTTAGTCATACAAAGAGTAAAATCCAAGATGGCTGCTGGTGGTCATATTTTTTGGCCGAATGACCCAAAAATGACTCGTTCCCATCTACGTGTCATTGTTAAAATCCAAGACAAATTTTATGATGATCCGACCAAAGGTACGACCTGAAGCCTGTGTCAAAGGATTTAGTCATGCAAAGAGTAAAATCTAAGATGGCTGCCGGCGGTCATGTTTTTTGGCCAAATGACCCCAAAATTACTCTTTCCCCATCTACATGTCAATATTAACATCCATGACAAATTTCATGACAATAAGATGAACAGTACGGCCTGTAGCCCGTGCTAATGGATTGAATTTTAAAATACAAGATGGCCGCTGGTGGCCATGTTTTTTTCCGAATGACCCCAAAATGACTCGTTCCCATCTACATGTCAACATCCATGACAAATTTCATAATAATCGGACCAAAGGTACGAACTGTAGCCCGTGCTAAAGGAAATTGTTGACGAATCACGCCCACACACACACGCACGACGGATACCAAGCCATGGCAATAGCTCAAACTTTACAAAGTAAAGTTGAGCTAATAATTAAATATATTTACATAGCCTGTCTGTGTTACACTAAATCCTGTTTGGTGATTGTCAACTGTCAATTGGATCACACACTTTCCCAATAACACAAAGAATGTAACACGAACATGACGTCACAAATTGGCTACCTAATCTGACCTAATCCCTAAAAGTGGTCAGCAGAATAATGAGGCATGCTTTTCGAAGTTAAGCCAATTTGCATCTGAAGCCAGCTATTTGTATCAATCACATTATTGTCGCAAAGTGCTTGAAAATCTTATGTTGGGCTGACTTAATGCATTGCGTGGGCTAGTACACAAATTCTCGGCAGATTTTGTGAAAATTAATAAGAATACACTCACCTTTTTATGGGAATAAATCATCAAAAAACTATATAAATATAAGAAATGAATGTAGTGGGTGTGTGTGTTATTGTGGGATATGTCGCTGTGTTCATAGGGGGGAACACATTCACAATATACCTTAACAACCACAGCGCAGTATCCCCCAATAACACACACCCACTACATTCATTTCTTAAATAACGTCAAGACATCGCATAAGGGGGCAGCCAGGCATTGAATGAGTTAACAAACCTGTTCCGTTGATTACAAGTCGAACTGGTATCTGAGCTGTTCCAAAAGCAGTATTATATCCTGGCTCAGTGAAATAGTAATGAAGGTTGTTTCCATCTTGTCAATATGAATGCACGACGTCCAGTGCTGCACAGGAATTCCTTGGACCTGAAAAGTATATATTAACCTTTACTTTACTGAATGCAGCTATAAAGGTATACATTGGAATAAGTCTATTATTCATTTGGAGGGATATTCATGAAAAATGGGCAGACGACAGATACACGAGTGGATAATACAACTGCAGAAGAATTCCTTTTCATTGGTGGGAAATGTTTTGATAATAAGTCCAATAAATGGCCTATTGTTTAACTTATTATCAGAACATTTCATAAGGGAGATACTCGGCAATGACTATTTAGTAAAGAAAGTGTTAAAGACATATTATGCACCTATTTCAGTTTTCACTTACTGAAGGTGATTTTACTATTCAGCCACCACACCTACAGTAATGCTCTAATTAATCGACTCCTTAACCACAGCAGAATTATGGGTAACTTTTCAGGATTTAGTTGGAAATATGGCTTGTTGCCATTCATCAGAAAGCTCTTGGCCAAGAGCTTTCCGATTAATGGCAACAAGACATATTTCCGACTAAATCCTGAAAAGTTACCCATAATTCTGCTGTGGGGAGTCGATTATTTAGAGCATTACTGTATTTGAATAATGTATCAGTCAAGTATTATAGCTGAAAAATTCAACATTGGTTTTACCTTTACTAAAACATAACATCTGACTTGCATAATAATGTAAATGAACAAGCCTGCAAATAGTGTGTCTGTCATTTGCAGAATGAGGTCCACAGAGTGTAAATTTAGTGATGCTATCCCACATCCCAAATTCACCCTCTGGGAACCTCATTCTGCTGAGGTCTCAACTCCTATGGCCCATGGGAGACCTGAGGATCAGAGATTGAAGTTCCCCAGTTGAAGTTGGTGATGTTCACACATTAGTCACCTCGATTATGCATTTTATCTTCTCTAATTTTATGGGATATAGAATCTTCCCAGAAGAGAACAAGAGCATCGTAACAAATTTCATGACGATCTGTCCAAAGCTACAACCTGTAGGCCGCGCCAGAGGATTTAGTCATGCAAAGAGTTAAATCCAAGATGGCTTCTGGTGACCATTTTTTTTGGCCGAATGACCCCCAAAATGACTCGTTCCCATCTACATGTCAATATTAATATCCATGACAAATTTCATGATGATCAGACAAACGGTACGACCTGTAGCCTGTGCTAATGGATTGAATATTGAAATCCAAGACGGCCACTGGCGGCCATGTTTTTTTCCCGAATGAACCCAAAATGACTCGTTCCCATCTACATTTCAATGTCAACAGCTATGACACATTTTATGATGACCCGACCAAGGGTACGACCTGTAGGTCGTACCAAAGAATTTAGTCATGAAAAGAGTAAATGTAAGATGGCGGCCGGCAGCCATGTTTTTTGGCCGAATGACCCCAAAATTACTCGTTCCCATCTACATGTCAATGTTAACATTCAAGACAAATTTCATGATGATCAGACCAAAGGTACCTGTACGACCTGTAGCCCGTGCTACTGGATTGAATTTTGAAATCCAAGATGGCCACTGGCGGCCATGTTGTTTGTCCGAATGACCCCAAAACGACTCGTTCCCATCTGCATTCCAATTTCAACAGCCATGACAAATTTCATGATGATCAGACTAAAGGTACGACCTGTAGCCCGTGCTAAAGGATTTAGTCATACAAAGAGTACAATCCAAAATGGCTGCTGGCGGCCATGTTTTTTGCCGAATGACCCCAAAATGACTCGTTCCCATCTACATGTCATTGTTAACATCCATGAAAAAATTTATGATGATCCGACCAAAGGTACGTCTACGACCTGTAGGCCGTGCCAAAAAATTTAGTCATGCAAAGAGTAAAATCTAAGATGGCTGCCGGCGCGGTGGCCATGTTTTTGGGGCGAACAACCCCAAAATTACTCGTTCCCATCTACATGTCAATATTAACATCCAAGACAAATTTCATGATGATCAGACGAACAGTACGACCTGTAGCCCGTGCTAATGGATTGAATATTGAAATCCAAGATGGCCACTGGCGGCCATGTTTTTTTCCTGAATGAACACAAAATGACTCGTTCCCATCAACATGTCAATGTCAACAGCCATGACAAATTTCATGATGATCAGAATGAAAGTGTCAATGACACTGTAGCTCAACTTAGGTAGGGGAATAATTTAATGGTTTACAGTAAATGGAGAAATAGGAAAGATGCTGATTGAAATGTCTTACCTGTGCCAAAGGATTTAGTCATGCAAATAGTAAAATCCAAGATGGCTGCTGCCGAATGACCCCAAAAGAACTTGTTCCCATCTACATGTCATTATTAACATCCATGACAAATTTTATGAAGATCCGACCAAAGCTACAACCTGTAGCCTACTCCAAAGGATTTAGTCATGCAAAGAGTAAAATCCAAGATGGTTGCTGGCGGCCATGTTTTTTTGCCGAACGACCCCAAAATGACATGTTCCGATCTACATGTCAATATTATCATCCATGACAAATTTCATGATTATCAGACGAATAGTATGACATGTAGCCCGCCCGCGTCAATGGATTTAATTTTGAAATCCAAGATGGGCCACCAGCGGCCATGTTTTTTGGCCGAATGACCCATCTACATGTCAATGTCAACATTCATGATAAATTGCATAAAGATCAGACAAAAGGTACGACATGTAGCCCGCGCCAAAGGATTTAGTCATGCAAAGAGTAAAATCCAAGATGGCTGCTGGTGGCCATGTTTTTTGGCTGAACGACCCCAAAATAACTAGATGTCATTGTTAACATCCATGACAAATTTCATGAAGATCTGACCAAAGCTAAAGATCGAACACATATGCACATGGCATACTGTTGTAAAATGCTCATTTGTGTTCTATATTATCCAATACATATCGTTGTATATGTGAACAAAGACAGCACTTTATTTGATGTATCTGTCATATATATGTTATATTATTGAATAAATATATGCCACTACTCACGTTTTATTGAACATATACATGACATAGACTTTTATACAGGCACTGGATGTTCGATGTTGTAAACATATATGTGGTATTTTACAACACAAATGTGCATGTTACAACACCAGTGTGCATATGTGTTCGATCTTTAACTTTGGTCAGATCTTCATGAAATTTGTCATGAATATTGACATTGACATGTAGATGGGAACGAGTCATTTTGGGGTCATTTGGCCAAAAAACATGGCCGCCAGCAGCCATCTTGGATTTTACTCTTTGCATGACTAAATCGTTTAGCACGGGCTACAGGTCGTACCTTTGGTCGGAACTTCATGAAATTTGTCATTGATATTAGAAATGACATGTATATGGGACGAGTCATTTTGGGGTTATTTGGCCGAAAAACATGGCCGCCAGCAGCCATCTTGGATTTTACTCTTTGCATTACTAAATCCTTTGGCGCGGGCTACAGGTTGTACCTTTGGTCTAATCTTTATGAAATTTGTCATGGATATTGACATTGACATGTAGATGGGAACGAGTCATTTGGGGTCATTTGGCCAAAAAACATGGCCGCTGGCGGTCATCTCGGATTTAAAAATTTAAGCCATTGGCGCGGGCTACAGGTCGTACTGTTCGTCTGATCATGAAATGTGTTATGGATGTTAACAATGACATGTAGATGGGAACGAGCCATTTTAGGGTTTTTCGGCATTAAAGCATGGCTGCCAATGGCCATGTTGGATTTTACTTTTTGCATGACTAAAGCTATCAAATATTTTTGAATATAGCCGCCAGCAACCATCTTAGATTTTACTTTTATATACATACCGGTATATCTCTCCATGTTGATAACCTAGTATTAGACATTCAATTTTCCACATTCCTAATCGCTCCATTGACTGTAACACATTAAATTATTCCCTGAAGATCTGACCAAAGGTACGACCTGTAGCCCGTGCCAAAGGATTTAGTAATGTAAAGAGTAAAATTCAAGATGGTTGCTGGCGGCCATGTTTTTTGGCCGAATGACCCTAAAATTACTCGTTCCCATCTACATGTCAAAATTAACATCCATGACAAATTTCATGATGATCAGGCAAAGAGTATGACCTGTGGCCCGTGCTAATGGATTAAATTTTGAAATCAAAGATGGCCCTGCACTGGTGGCCATGTTTTTTGTCCTAATGACCCCAAAATGACTCGTTCCTATCTACATTCCAATTTCATGATGATCAGACTAAAGGTACGACCTGTAACCCGTGCTAAAGGATTTAGTCATACAAAGAGTAAAATCCAAGATGGCTGCTGGTGGTCATATTTTTTGGCCGAATGACCCAAAAATGACTCGTTCCCATCTACGTGTCATTGTTAAAATCCAAGACAAATTTTATGATGATCCGACCAAAGGTACGACCTGAAGCCTGTGTCAAAGGATTTAGTCATGCAAAGAGTAAAATCTAAGATGGCTGCCGGCGGTCATGTTTTTTGGCCAAATGACCCCAAAATTACTCTTTCCCCATCTACATGTCAATATTAACATCCATGACAAATTTCATGACAATAAGATGAACAGTACGGCCTGTAGCCCGTGCTAATGGATTGAATTTTAAAATACAAGATGGCCGCTGGTGGCCATGTTTTTTTCCGAATGACCCCAAAATGACTCGTTCCCATCTACATGTCAACATCCATGACAAATTTCATAATAATCGGACCAAAGGTACGAACTGTAGCCCGTGCTAAAGGAAATTGTTGACGAATCACGCCCACACACACACGCACGACGGATACCAAGCCATGGCAATAGCTCAAACTTTACAAAGTAAAGTTGAGCTAATAATTAAATATATTTACATAGCCTGTCTGTGTTACACTAAATCCTGTTTGGTGATTGTCAACTGTCAATTGGATCACACACTTTCCCAATAACACAAAGAATGTAACACGAACATGACGTCACAAATTGGCTACCTAATCTGACCTAATCCCTAAAAGTGGTCAGCAGAATAATGAGGCATGCTTTTCGAAGTTAAGCCAATTTGCATCTGAAGCCAGCTATTTGTATCAATCACATTATTGTCGCAAAGTGCTTGAAAATCTTATGTTGGGCTGACTTAATGCATTGCGTGGGCTAGTACACAAATTCTCGGCAGATTTTGTGAAAATTAATAAGAATACACTCACCTTTTTATGGGAATAAATCATCAAAAAACTATATAAATATAAGAAATGAATGTAGTGGGTGTGTGTGTTATTGTGGGATATGTCGCTGTGTTCATAGGGGGAACACATTCACAATATACCTTAACAACCACAGCGCAGTATCCCCCAATAACACACACCCACTACATTCATTTCTTAAATAACGTCAAGACATCGCATAAGGGGGCAGCCAGGCATTGAATGAGTTAACAAACCTGTTCCGTTGATTACAAGTCGAACTGGTATCTGAGCTGTTCCAAAAGCAGTATTATATCCTGGCTCAGTGAAATAGTAATGAAGGTTGTTTCCATCTTGTCAATATGAATGCACGACGTCCAGTGCTGCACAGGAATTCCTTGGACCTGAAAAGTATATATTAACCTTTACTTTACTGAATGCAGCTATAAAGATATACATTGGAATAAGTCTATTATTCATTTGGAGGGATATTCATGAAAAATGGGCAGACGACAGATACACGAGTGGATAATACAACTGCAGAAGAATTCCTTTTCATTGGTGGGAAATGTTTTGATAATAAGTCCAATAAATGGCCTATTGTTTAACTTATTATCAGAACATTTCATAAGGGAGATACTCGGCAATGACTATTTAGTAAAGAAAGTGTTAAAGACATATTATGCACCTATTTCAGTTTTCACTTACTGAAGGTGATTTTACTATTCAGCCACCACACCTACAGTAATGCTCTAATTAATCGACTCCTTAACCACAGCAGAATTATGGGTAACTTTTCAGGATTTAGTTGGAAATATGGCTTGTTGCCATTCATCAGAAAGCTCTTGGCCAAGAGCTTTCCGATTAATGGCAACAAGACATATTTCCGACTAAATCCTGAAAAGTTACCCATAATTCTGCTGTGGGGAGTCGATTATTTAGAGCATTACTGTATTTGAATAATGTATCAGTCAAGTATTATAGCTGAAAAATTCAACATTGGTTTTACCTTTACTAAAACATAACATCTGACTTGCATAATAATGTAAATGAACAAGCCTGCAAATAGTGTGTCTGTCATTTGCAGAATGAGGTCCACAGAGTGTAAATTTAGTGATGCTATCCCACATCCCAAATTCACCCTCTGGGAACCTCATTCTGCTGAGGTCTCAACTCCTATGGCCCATGGGAGACCTGAGGATCAGAGATTGAAGTTCCCCAGTTGAAGTTGGTGATGTTCACACATTAGTCACCTCGATTATGCATTTTATCTTCTCTAATTTTATGGGATATAGAATCTTCCCAGAAGAGAACAAGAGCATCGTAACAAATTTCATGACGATCTGTCCAAAGCTACAACCTGTAGGCCGCGCCAGAGGATTTAGTCATGCAAAGAGTTAAATCCAAGATGGCTTCTGGTGACCATTTTTTTTGGCCGAATGACCCCCAAAATGACTCGTTCCCATCTACATGTCAATATTAATATCCATGACAAATTTCATGATGATCAGACAAACGGTACGACCTGTAGCCTGTGCTAATGGATTGAATATTGAAATCCAAGACGGCCACTGGCGGCCATGTTTTTTTCCCGAATGAACCCAAAATGACTCGTTCCCATCTACATTTCAATGTCAACAGCTATGACACATTTTATGATGACCCGACCAAGGGTACGACCTGTAGGTCGTACCAAAGAATTTAGTCATGAAAAGAGTAAATGTAAGATGGCGGCCGGCAGCCATGTTTTTTGGCCGAATGACCCCAAAATTACTCGTTCCCATCTACATGTCAATGTTAACATTCAAGACAAATTTCATGATGATCAGACCAAAGGTACCTGTACGACCTGTAGCCCGTGCTACTGGATTGAATTTTGAAATCCAAGATGGCCACTGGCGGCCATGTTGTTTGTCCGAATGACCCCAAAACGACTCGTTCCCATCTGCATTCCAATTTCAACAGCCATGACAAATTTCATGATGATCAGACTAAAGGTACGACCTGTAGCCCGTGCTAAAGGATTTAGTCATACAAAGAGTACAATCCAAAATGGCTGCTGGCGGCCATGTTTTTTGCCGAATGACCCCAAAATGACTCGTTCCCATCTACATGTCATTGTTAACATCCATGAAAAAATTTATGATGATCCGACCAAAGGTACGTCTACGACCTGTAGGCCGTGCCAAAAAATTTAGTCATGCAAAGAGTAAAATCTAAGATGGCTGCCGGCGCGGTGGCCATGTTTTTGGGGCGAACAACCCCAAAATTACTCGTTCCCATCTACATGTCAATATTAACATCCAAGACAAATTTCATGATGATCAGACGAACAGTACGACCTGTAGCCCGTGCTAATGGATTGAATATTGAAATCCAAGATGGCCACTGGCGGCCATGTTTTTTTCCTGAATGAACACAAAATGACTCGTTCCCATCAACATGTCAATGTCAACAGCCATGACAAATTTCATGATGATCAGAATGAAAGTGTCAATGACACTGTAGCTCAACTTAGGTAGGGGAATAATTTAATGGTTTACAGTAAATGGAGAAATAGGAAAGATGCTGATTGAAATGTCTTACCTGTGCCAAAGGATTTAGTCATGCAAATAGTAAAATCCAAGATGGCTGCTGCCGAATGACCCCAAAAGAACTTGTTCCCATCTACATGTCATTATTAACATCCATGACAAATTTTATGAAGATCCGACCAAAGCTACAACCTGTAGCCTACTCCAAAGGATTTAGTCATGCAAAGAGTAAAATCCAAGATGGTTGCTGGCGGCCATGTTTTTTTGCCGAACGACCCCAAAATGACATGTTCCGATCTACATGTCAATATTATCATCCATGACAAATTTCATGATTATCAGACGAATAGTATGACATGTAGCCCGCCCGCGTCAATGGATTTAATTTTGAAATCCAAGATGGGCCACCAGCGGCCATGTTTTTTGGCCGAATGACCCATCTACATGTCAATGTCAACATTCATGATAAATTGCATAAAGATCAGACAAAAGGTACGACCTGTAGCCCGCGCCAAAGGATTTAGTCATGCAAAGAGTAAAATCCAAGATGGCTGCTGGTGGCCATGTTTTTTGGCTGAACGACCCCAAAATAACTAGATGTCATTGTTAACATCCATGACAAATTTCATGAAGATCTGACCAAAGCTAAAGATCGAACACATATGCACATGGCATACTGTTGTAAAATGCTCATTTGTGTTCTATATTATCCAATACATATCGTTGTATATGTGAACAAAGACAGCACTTTATTTGATGTATCTGTCATATATATGTTATATTATTGAATAAATATATGCCACTACTCACGTTTTATTGAACATATACATGACATAGACTTTTATACAGGCACTGGATGTTCGATGTTGTAAACATATATGTGGTATTTTACAACACAAATGTGCATGTTACAACACCAGTGTGCATATGTGTTCGATCTTTAACTTTGGTCAGATCTTCATGAAATTTGTCATGAATATTGACATTGACATGTAGATGGGAACGAGTCATTTTGGGGTCATTTGGCCAAAAAACATGGCCGCCAGCAGCCATCTTGGATTTTACTCTTTGCATGACTAAATCGTTTAGCACGGGCTACAGGTCGTACCTTTGGTCGGAACTTCATGAAATTTGTCATTGATATTAGAAATGACATGTATATGGGACGAGTCATTTTGGGGTTATTTGGCCGAAAAACATGGCCGCCAGCAGCCATCTTGGATTTTACTCTTTGCATTACTAAATCCTTTGGCGCGGGCTACAGGTTGTACCTTTGGTCTAATCTTTATGAAATTTGTCATGGATATTGACATTGACATGTAGATGGGAACGAGTCATTTGGGGTCATTTGGCCAAAAAACATGGCCGCTGGCGGTCATCTCGGATTTAAAAATTTAAGCCATTGGCGCGGGCTACAGGTCGTACTGTTCGTCTGATCATGAAATGTGTTATGGATGTTAACAATGACATGTAGATGGGAACGAGCCATTTTAGGGTTTTTCGGCATTAAAGCATGGCTGCCAATGGCCATGTTGGATTTTACTTTTTGCATGACTAAAGCTATCAAATATTTTTGAATATAGCCGCCAGCAACCATCTTAGATTTTACTTTTATATACATACCGGTATATCTCTCCATGTTGATAACCTAGTATTAGACATTCAATTTTCCACATTCCTAATCGCTCCATTGACTGTAACACATTAAATTATTCCCTGAAGATCTGACCAAAGGTACGACCTGTAGCCCGTGCCAAAGGATTTAGTAATGTAAAGAGTAAAATTCAAGATGGTTGCTGGCGGCCATGTTTTTTGGCCGAATGACCCCAAAATGACTCGTTCACATCTACATGTCATTGTTAACATCCGTGACAAATTTCATGAAGATCCGACCAAAGGTATGACCTGTAGCCCGTGCTAAACGATTTAGTCATGCAAAGAGTAAAATTCAAGATGGTTGCTGGCGGCCATGTTTTTTGGCCGAATAACCCCAAAATGACTCGTTCACATCTACATGTCATTGTTAACATCCGTGCCAAATTTCATGGAGATCCGACCAAAGGTATGACCTGTAGCCCGTGCTAAACGATTTAGTCATGCAAAGAGTAAAATTCAAGATGGCTGCTGGCGGCCATGTTTTTTGGCGGAATGACCCCAAAATTACTCGTTCCATCTAGATGTCATTGTTAACATCCATGACAAATTTCATGAAGATCTGACCAAAGCTAAAGATCGAACACATATGCACACATCATGCTGTTGTAAAATGCTCATTTATGTTCTATATTATCCAATACATATGGTTGTATATGTGAACAAAGACAGCACTTTATTTGATGTATGTGTCATATATATGTTATATTATTGAATAAATATATGCCACTACTCACTTTTTATTGAACATATACATGACATTGACTTTTATACAGGCACTGGATGTTCGATGTTGTAAACATATATGTGGTATTTTACAACACAAATGTGCATGTTACAACACCAGTGTGCATATGTGTTCGATCTTTAGCTTTGGTCAGATCTTCATGAAATTTGTCATGAATATTGACATTGACATGTAGATGGGAACGAGTCATTTTGGGGTCATTTGGCCAAAAAACATGGCCGCCAGCAGCCATCTTGGATTTTACTCTTTGCATTACTAAATCCTTTGGCGCGGGCTACAGGTTGTACCTTTGGTCTAATCTTTATGAAATTTGTCATGGATATTGACATTGACATGTAGATGGGAACGAGTCATTTGGGGTCATTTGGCCAAAAAACATGGCCGCTGGCGGTCATCTCGGATTTAAAAATTTAAGCCATTGGCGCGGGCTACAGGTCGTACTGTTCGTCTGATCATGAAATGTGTTATGGATGTTAACAATGACATGTAGATGTGAACGAGCCATTTTAGGGTTTTTCGGCATTAAAGCATGGCTGCCAATGGCCATGTTGGATTTTACTTTTTGCATGACTAAAGCTATCAAATATTTTTGAATATAGCCGCCAGCAACCATCTTAGATTTTACTTTTATATACATACCGGTATATCTCTCCATGTTGATAACCTAGTATTAGACATTCAATTTTCCACATTCCTAATCGCTCCATTGACTGTAACACATTAAATTATTCCCTGAAGATCTGACCAAAGGTACGACCTGTAGCCCGTGCCAAAGGATTTAGTAATGTAAAGAGTAAAATTCAAGATGGTTGCTGGCGGCCATGTTTTTTGGCCGAATGACCCCAAAATGACTCGTTCACATCTACATGTCATTGTTAACATCCGTGACAAATTTCATGAAGATCCGACCAAAGGTATGACCTGTAGCCCGTGCTAAACGATTTAGTCATGCAAAGAGTAAAATTCAAGATGGTTGCTGGCGGCCATGTTTTTTGGCCGAATAACCCCAAAATGACTCGTTCACATCTACATGTCATTGTTAACATCCGTGCCAAATTTCATGGAGATCCGACCAAAGGTATGACCTGTAGCCCGTGCTAAACGATTTAGTCATGCAAAGAGTAAAATTCAAGATGGCTGCTGGCGGCCATGTTTTTTGGCGGAATGACCCCAAAATTACTCGTTCCATCTAGATGTCATTGTTAACATCCATGACAAATTTCATGAAGATCTGACCAAAGCTAAAGATCGAACACATATGCACACATCATGCTGTTGTAAAATGCTCATTTATGTTCTATATTATCCAATACATATGGTTGTATATGTGAACAAAGACAGCACTTTATTTGATGTATGTGTCATATATATGTTATATTATTGAATAAATATATGCCACTACTCACTTTTTATTGAACATATACATGACATTGACTTTTATACAGGCACTGGATGTTCGATGTTGTAAACATATATGTGGTATTTTACAACACAAATGTGCATGTTACAACACCAGTGTGCATATGTGTTCGATCTTTAGCTTTGGTCAGATCTTCATGAAATTTGTCATGAATATTGACATTGACATGTAGATGGGAACGAGTCATTTTGGGGTCATTTGGCCAAAAAACATGGCCGCCAGCAGCCATCTTGGATTTTACTCTTTGCATGACTAAATCCTTTGGCGCGGGCTACAGGTTGTACCTTTGGTCTAATCTTTATGAAATTTGTCATGGATATTGACATTGACATGTAGATGGGAACGAGTCATTTGGGGTCATTTGGCCAAAAAACAAGGCCGCTGGCGGTCATCTCGGATTTAAAAATTTAAGCCATTGGCGCGGGCTACAGGTCGTACTGTTCGTCTGATCATGAAATGTGTTATGGATGTTAACAATGACATGTAGATGGGAACGAGCCATTTTAGGGTTTTTCGGCATTAAAGCATGGCTGCCAATGGCCATGTTGGATTTTACTTTTTGCATGACTAAAGCTATCAAATATTTTTAAATATAGCCGCCAGCAACCATCTTAGATTTTACTTTTATATACATACCGGTATATCTCTCCATGTTGATAACCTAGTATTAGACATTCAATTTTCCACATTCCTAATCGCTCCATTGACTGTAACACATTAAATTATTCCCTGAAGATCTGACCAAAGGTACGACCTGTAGCCCGTGCCAAAGGATTTAGTAATGTAAAGAGTAAAATTCAAGATGGTTGCTGGGGGCCATGTTTTTTGGCCGAATGACCCCAAAATGACTCATTCACATCTACGTGTCATTGTTAACATCTGTGACAAATTTCATGAAGATCCGACCAAAGGTACGACCTGTAGCCCGTGCTAAACGATTTAGTCATGCAAAGAGTAAAATTCAAGATGGCTGCTGGCGGCCATGTTTTTTGGTGGAATGACCCCAAAATTACTCGTTCCCATCTAGATGTCATTGTTAACATCCATGACAAATTTCATGAAGATCTGACCAAAGCTAAAGATCGAACACATATGCACACGGCATGCTGTTGTAAAATGCTCATTTATGTTCTATATTATCCAATACATATGGTTGTATATGTGAACAAAGACAGCACTTTATTTTATGTATGTGTCATATATATGTTATATTATTGAATAAATATATGCCACTACTCACTTTTTATTGAACATATACATGACATCGACTTTTATACAGCCACTGGATGTTCGATGTTTTAAACATATATGTGGTATTTTACAACACAAATGTGCATGTTACAACACCAGTGTGCATATGTGTTCGATCTTTAGCTTTGGTCAGATCTTCATGAAATTTGTCATGAATATTGACATTGACATGTAGATGGGTACGAGTCATTTTGGGGTCATTTGGCTAAAAAACATGGCCGCCAGCAGCCATCTTGGATTTTACTCTTTGCATGACTAAATCCTTTGGCATTGGCTACAGGTCGTACCTTTGGTCGGAACTTCATTAAATTTGTCATTGATATTAGAAATGACATGTATATGGGAACGAGTCATTTTGGGGTTATTTGGCCGAAAAACATGGCCGCCAGCAGCCATCTTGGATTTTATTCTTTGCATTACTAAATCCTATGGCGCGGGCTACAGGTTGTACCTTTGGTCTAATCTTTATGAAATTTGTCATGTATGTTAACACTGACATGTAGATGGGAACGAGTCATTTTGAGGCCATTCGGCCAAAAAACATGGCCGCCAGCAGCCATCTTGGATTTTACTCTTTGCATTACTAAATCCTTTGGCGCGGGCTACAGGTTGTACCTTTGATCTAATCTTTATGAAATTTGTCATGAATATTGACATTGACATGTAGATGGGAACGAGTCATTTTGGGGTCATTTGGCCAAAAAACATGGCCTCTGGCGGTCATCTCGGATTTAAAAATTCAATCCATTGTCGCGGGCTACAGGTCGTACCTGTTATGGATGTTAACAATGACATGTAGATGGGAAAGAGCCATTTTAGGGTTATTCGGCATTAAAACATGGCTGCCAGTGGCCATCTTGGATTTTACATCTTGCATGACTAAAGCTAGCCGCCAGCAACCATCTTAGATTTTACTTTTATATATATCTCTTCATGTTGATAACCTAGTATTAGACATTCAACTTTCCACATTCCTAATCGCTCCATTGACTGTAACACATTAAATTATTCCCTGAAGATCTGACCAAAGGTACGACCTGTAGCCCGTGCCAAAGGATTTAGTAATGTAAAGAGTAAAATTCAAGATGGTTGCTGGCGGCCATGTTTTTTGGCCGAATGACCCCAAAATGACTCATTCACATCTACATGTCATTGTTAACATCCGTGACAAATTTCATGAAGATCCGACCAAAGGTATGACCTGTAGCCCGTGCTAAACGATTTAGTCATGCAAAGAGTAAAATTCAAGATGGTTGCTGGCGGCCATGTTTTTTGGCCGAATGACCCCAAAATGACTCGTTCACATCTACATGTCATTGTTAACATCCGTGACAAATTTCATGAAGATCCGACCAAAGGTATGACCTGTAGCCCGTGCTAAACGATTTAGTCATGCAAAGAGTAAAATTCAAGATGGCTGCTGGCGGCCATGTTTTTTGGCGGAATGACCCCAAAATTACTCGTTCCCATCTAGATGTCATTGTTACCATCCATGACAAATTTCATGAAGATCTGACCAAATCTAAAGATCGAACACATATGCACACGGCATGCTGTTGTAAAATGCTCATTTATGTTCTATATTATCCAATACATATGGTTGTATATGTGAACAAAGACAGCACTTTATTTGATGTATGTGTCATATATATATGTTATATTATTGAATAAATATATGCCACTACTCACTTTTTATTGAACATATACATGACATTGACTTTTATACAGGCACTGGATGTTCGATGTTGTAAACATATATATGTGGTATTTTACAACACAAATGTGCATGTTACAACACCAGTGTGCATATGTGTTCGATCTTTAGCTTTGGTCAGATCTTCATGAAATTTGTCATGAATATTGACATTGACATGTAGATGGGAACGAGTCATTTTGGGGTCATTTGGCTAAAAAACATGGCCGCCAGCAGCCATCTTGGATTTTACTCTTTGCATGACTAAATCCTTTGGCGCGGGCTACAGGTTGTACCTTTGGTCTAATCTTTATGAAATTTGTCATGGATATTGACATTGACATGTAGATGGGAACGAGTCATTTGGGGTCATTTGGCCAAAAAACAAGGCCGCTGGCGGTCATCTCGGATTTAAAAATTTAAGCCATTGGCGCGGGCTACAGGTCGTACTGTTCGTCTGATCATGAAATGTGTTATGGATGTTAACAATGACATGTAGATGGGAACGAGCCATTTTAGGGTTTTTCGGCATTAAAGCATGGCTGCCAATGGCCATGTTGGATTTTACTTTTTGCATGACTAAAGCTATCAAATATTTTTAAATATAGCCGCCAGCAACCATCTTAGATTTTACTTTTATATACATACCGGTATATCTCTCCATGTTGATAACCTAGTATTAGACATTCAATTTTCCACATTCCTAATCGCTCCATTGACTGTAACACATTAAATTATTCCCTGAAGATCTGACCAAAGGTACGACCTGTAGCCCGTGCCAAAGGATTTAGTAATGTAAAGAGTAAAATTCAAGATGGTTGCTGGGGGCCATGTTTTTTGGCCGAATGACCCCAAAATGACTCATTCACATCTACGTGTCATTGTTAACATCTGTGACAAATTTCATGAAGATCCGACCAAAGGTACGACCTGTAGCCCGTGCTAAACGATTTAGTCATGCAAAGAGTAAAATTCAAGATGGCTGCTGGCGGCCATGTTTTTTGGTGGAATGACCCCAAAATTACTCGTTCCCATCTAGATGTCATTGTTAACATCCATGACAAATTTCATGAAGATCTGACCAAAGCTAAAGATCGAACACATATGCACACGGCATGCTGTTGTAAAATGCTCATTTATGTTCTATATTATCCAATACATATGGTTGTATATGTGAACAAAGACAGCACTTTATTTTATGTATGTGTCATATATATGTTATATTATTGAATAAATATATGCCACTACTCACTTTTTATTGAACATATACATGACATCGACTTTTATACAGCCACTGGATGTTCGATGTTTTAAACATATATGTGGTATTTTACAACACAAATGTGCATGTTACAACACCAGTGTGCATATGTGTTCGATCTTTAGCTTTGGTCAGATCTTCATGAAATTTGTCATGAATATTGACATTGACATGTAGATGGGTACGAGTCATTTTGGGGTCATTTGGCTAAAAAACATGGCCGCCAGCAGCCATCTTGGATTTTACTCTTTGCATGACTAAATCCTTTGGCATTGGCTACAGGTCGTACCTTTGGTCGGAACTTCATTAAATTTGTCATTGATATTAGAAATGACATGTATATGGGAACGAGTCATTTTGGGGTTATTTGGCCGAAAAACATGGCCGCCAGCAGCCATCTTGGATTTTATTCTTTGCATTACTAAATCCTATGGCGCGGGCTACAGGTTGTACCTTTGGTCTAATCTTTATGAAATTTGTCATGTATGTTAACACTGACATGTAGATGGGAACGAGTCATTTTGAGGCCATTCGGCCAAAAAACATGGCCGCCAGCAGCCATCTTGGATTTTACTCTTTGCATTACTAAATCCTTTGGCGCGGGCTACAGGTTGTACCTTTGATCTAATCTTTATGAAATTTGTCATGAATATTGACATTGACATGTAGATGGGAACGAGTCATTTTGGGGTCATTTGGCCAAAAAACATGGCCGCTGGCGGTCATCTCGGATTTAAAAATTCAATCCATTGTCGCGGGCTACAGGTCGTACCTGTTATGGATGTTAACAATGACATGTAGATGGGAAAGAGCCATTTTAGGGTTATTCGGCATTAAAACATGGCTGCCAGTGGCCATCTTGGATTTTACATCTTGCATGACTAAAGCTAGCCGCCAGCAACCATCTTAGATTTTACTTTTATATATATCTCTTCATGTTGATAACCTAGTATTAGACATTCAACTTTCCACATTCCTAATCGCTCCATTGACTGTAACACATTAAATTATTCCCTGAAGATCTGACCAAAGGTACGACCTGTAGCCCGTGCCAAAGGATTTAGTAATGTAAAGAGTAAAATTCAAGATGGTTGCTGGCGGCCATGTTTTTTGGCCGAATGACCCCAAAATGACTCATTCACATCTACATGTCATTGTTAACATCCGTGACAAATTTCATGAAGATCCGACCAAAGGTATGACCTGTAGCCCGTGCTAAACGATTTAGTCATGCAAAGAGTAAAATTCAAGATGGTTGCTGGCGGCCATGTTTTTTGGCCGAATGACCCCAAAATGACTCGTTCACATCTACATGTCATTGTTAACATCCGTGACAAATTTCATGAAGATCCGACCAAAGGTATGACCTGTAGCCCGTGCTAAACGATTTAGTCATGCAAAGAGTAAAATTCAAGATGGCTGCTGGCGGCCATGTTTTTTGGCGGAATGACCCCAAAATTACTCGTTCCCATCTAGATGTCATTGTTACCATCCATGACAAATTTCATGAAGATCTGACCAAATCTAAAGATCGAACACATATGCACACGGCATGCTGTTGTAAAATGCTCATTTATGTTCTATATTATCCAATACATATGGTTGTATATGTGAACAAAGACAGCACTTTATTTGATGTATGTGTCATATATATATGTTATATTATTGAATAAATATATGCCACTACTCACTTTTTATTGAACATATACATGACATTGACTTTTATACAGGCACTGGATGTTCGATGTTGTAAACATATATATGTGGTATTTTACAACACAAATGTGCATGTTACAACACCAGTGTGCATATGTGTTCGATCTTTAGCTTTGGTCAGATCTTCATGAAATTTGTCATGAATATTGACATTGACATGTAGATGGGAACGAGTCATTTTGGGGTCATTTGGCTAAAAAACATGGCCGCCAGCAGCCATCTTGGATTTTACTCTTTGCATGACTAAATCCTTTGGCATTGGCTACAGGTCGTACCTTTGGTCGGAACTTCATGAAATTTGTCATTGATATTAGAAATGACATGTATATGGGAACGAGTCATTTTGGGGTTATTTGGCCGAAAAACATGGCCGCCAGCAGCCATCTTGGATTTTACTCTTTGCATTACTAAATCCTATGGCACGGGCTACAGGTTGTACCTTTGGTCTAATCTTTATGAAATTTGTCATGTATGTTAACACTGACATGTAGATGGGAACGAGTCATTTTGAGGCCATTCGGCCAAAAAACATGGCCGCCAGCAGCCATCTTGGATTTTACTCTTTGCATTACTAAATCCTTTGGCGCGGGCTACAGGTTGTACCTTTGATCTAATCTTTATGAAATTTGTCATGAATATTGACATTGACATGTAGATGGGAACGAGTCATTTTGGGGTCATTTGGCCAAAAACCATGGCCGCTGGCGGTCATCTCGAATTTAAAAATTCAATCCATTGGCGCGGGCTACAGGTCGTACCTGTTATGGATGTTAACAATGACATGTAGATGGGAAAGAGCCATTTTAGGGTTATTCGGCATTAAAACATGGCTGCCAGTGGCCATCTTGGATTTTACATCTTGCATGACTAAAGCTAGCCGCCAGCAACCATCTTAGATTTTACTTTTATATATATCTCTTCATGTTGATAACCTAGTATTAGACATTCAACTTTCCACATTCCTAATCGCTCCATTGACTGTAACACATTAAATTATTCCCTGAAGATCTGACCAAAGGTACGACCTGTAGCCCGTGCCAAAGGATTTAGTAATGTAAAGAGTAAAATTCAAGATGGTTGCTGGCGGCCATGTTTTTTGGCCGAATGACCCCAAAATGACTCATTCACATCTACATGTCATTGTTAACATCCGTGACAAATTTCATGAAGATCCGACCAAAGGTATGACCTGTAGCCCGTGCTAAACGATTTAGTCATGCAAAGAGTAAAATTCAAGATGGTTGCTGGCGGCCATGTTTTTTGGCCGAATGACCCCAAAATGACTCGTTCACATCTACATGTCATTGTTAACATCCGTGACAAATTTCATGAAGATCCGACCAAAGGTATGACCTGTAGCCCGTGCTAAACGATTTAGTCATGCAAAGAGTAAAATTCAAGATGGCTGCTGGCGGCCATGTTTTTTGGCGGAATGACCCCAAAATTACTCGTTCCCATCTAGATGTCATTGTTACCATCCATGACAAATTTCATGAAGATCTGACCAAATCTAAAGATCGAACACATATGCACACGGCATGCTGTTGTAAAATGCTCATTTATGTTCTATATTATCCAATACATATGGTTGTATATGTGAACAAAGACAGCACTTTATTTGATGTATGTGTCATATATATGTTATATTATTGAATAAATATATGCCACTACTCACTTTTTATTGAACATATACATGACATTGACTTTTATACAGGCACTGGATGTTCGATGTTGTAAACATATATATGTGGTATTTTACAACACAAATGTGCATGTTACAACACCAGTGTACATATGTGTTCGATCTTTAGCTTTGGTCAGATCTTCATGAAATTTGTCATGAATATTGACATTGACATGTAGATGGGAACGAGTCATTTTGGGGTCATTTGGCTAAAAAACATGGCCGCCAGCAGCCATCTTGGATTTTACTCTTTGCATGACTAAATCCTTTGGCATTGGCTACAGGTCGTACCTTTGGTCGGAACTTCATGAAATTTGTCATTGATATTAGAAATGACATGTATATGGGAACGAGTCATTTTGGGGTTATTTGGCCGAAAAACATGGCCGCCAGCAGCCATCTTGGATTTTACTCTTTGCATTACTAAATCCTATGGCGCGGGCTACAGGTTGTACCTTTGGTCTAATCTTTATGAAATTTGTCATGTATGTTAACACTGACATGTAGATGGGAACGAGTCATTTTGAGGCCATTCGGCCAAAAAACATGGCCGCCAGCAGCCATCTTGGATTTTACTCTTTGCATTACTAAATCCTTTGGCGCGGGCTACAGGTTGTACCTTTGATCTAATCTTTATGAAATTTGTCATGAATATTGACATTGACATGTAGATGGGAACGAGTCATTTTGGGGTCATTTGGCCAAAAAACATGGCCGCTGGCGGTCATCTCGGATTTAAAAATTCAATCCATTGTCGCGGGCTACAGGTCGTACCTGTTATGGATGTTAACAATGACATGTAGATGGGAAAGAGCCATTTTAGGGTTATTCGGCATTAAAACATGGCTGCCAGTGGCCATCTTGGATTTTACATCTTGCATGACTAAAGCTAGCCGCCAGCAACCATCTTAGATTTTACTTTTATATATATCTCTTCATGTTGATAACCTAGTATTAGACATTCAACTTTCCACATTCCTAATCGCTCTATTGACTGTAACACATTAAATTATTCCCTGAAGATCTGACCAAAAGTACGACCTGTAGCCCGTGCCAAAGGATTTAGTAATGTAAAGAGTAAAATTCAAGATGGTTGCTGGCGGCCATGTTTTTTGGCCGAATGACCCCAAAATGACTCGTTCACATCTACATGTCATTGTTAACATCCGTGACAAATTTCATGAAGATCCGACCAAAGGTATGACCTGTAGCCCGTGCTAAACGATTTAGTCATGCAAAGAGTAAAATTCAAGATGGTTGCTGGCGGCCATGTTTTTTGGCCGAATGACCCCAAAATGACTCGTTCACATCTACATGTCATTGTTAACATCCGTGACAAATTTCATGAAGATCCGACCAAAGGTATGACCTGTAGCCCGTGCTAAACGATTTAGTCATGCAAAGAGTAAAATTCAAGATGGCTGCTGGCGGCCATGTTTTTTGGCGGAATGACCCCAAAATTACTCGTTCCCATCTAGATGTCATTGTTACCATCCATGACAAATTTCATGAAGATCTGACCAAATCTAAAGATCGAACACATATGCACACGGTATGCTGTTGTAAAATGCTCATTTATGTTCTATATTATCCAATACATATGGTTGTATATGTGAACAAAGACAGCACTTTATTTGATGTATGTGTCATATATATGTTATATTATTGAATAAATATATGCCACTACTCACTTTTTATTGAACATATACATGACATTGACTTTTATACAGGCACTGGATGTTCGATGTTGTAAACATATATATGTGGTATTTTACAACACAAATGTGCATGTTACAACACCAGTGTGCATATGTGTTCGATCTTTAGCTTTGGTCAGATCTTCATGAAATTTGTCATGAATATTGACATTGACATGTAGATGGGAACGAGTCATTTTGGGGTCATTTGGCTAAAAAACATGGCCGCCAGCAGCCATCTTGGATTTTACTCTTTGCATGACTAAATCCTTAGGCATTGGCTACAGGTCGTACCTTTGGTCGGAACTTCGTGAAATTTGTCATTGATATTAGAAATGACATGTATATGGGAACGAGTCATTTTGGGGTTATTTGGCCAAAAAACATGGCCGCCAGCAGCCATCTTGGATTTTACTCTTTGCATTACTAAATCCTATGGCGCGGGCTACAGGTTGTACCTTTGGTCTAATCTTTATGAAATTTGTCATGTATGTTAACACTGACATGTAGATGGGAACGAGTCATTTTGAGGCCATTCGGCCAAAAAACATGGCCGCCAGCAGCCATCTTGGATTTTACTCTTTGCATTACTAAATCCTTTGGCGCGGGCTACAGGTTGTACCTTTGATCTAATCTTTATGAAATTTGTCATGAATATTGACATTGACATGTAGATGGGAACGAATCATTTTGGGGTCATTTGGCCAAAAAACATGGCCGCTGGCGGTCATCTCGAATTTAAAAATTCAATCCATTGGCGCGGGCTACAGGTCGTACCTGTTATGGATGTTAACAATGACATGTAGATGGGAAAGAGCCATTTTAGGGTTATTCGGCATTAAAACATGGCTGCCAGTGGCCATCTTGGATTTTACATCTTGCATGACTAAAGCTAGCCGCCAGCAACCATCTTAGATTTTACTTTTATATATATCTCTTCATGTTGATAACCTAGTATTAGACATTCAACTTTCCACATTCCTAATCGCTCCATTGACTGTAACACATTAAATTATTCCCTGAAGATCTGACCAAAGGTACGACCTGTAGCCCGTGCCAAAGGATTTAGTAATGTAAAGAGTAAAATTCAAGATGGTTGCTGGCGGCCATGTTTTTTGGCCGAATGACCCCAAAATGACTCATTCACATCTACATGTCATTGTTAACATCCGTGACAAATTTCATGAAGATCCGACCAAAGGTATGACCTGTAGCCCGTGCTAAACGATTTAGTCATGCAAAGAGTAAAATTCAAGATGGTTGCTGGCGGCCATGTTTTTTGGCCGAATGACCCCAAAATGACTCGTTCACATCTACATGTCATTGTTAACATCCGTGACAAATTTCATGAAGATCCGACCAAAGGTATGACCTGTAGCCCGTGCTAAACGATTTAGTCATGCAAAGAGTAAAATTCAAGATGGCTGCTGGCGGCCATGTTTTTTGGCGGAATGACCCCAAAATTACTCGTTCCCATCTAGATGTCATTGTTACCATCCATGACAAATTTCATGAAGATCTGACCAAATCTAAAGATCGAACACATATGCACACGGCATGCTGTTGTAAAATGCTCATTTATGTTCTATATTATCCAATACATATGGTTGTATATGTGAACAAAGACAGCACTTTATTTGATGTATGTGTCATATATATGTTATATTATTGAATAAATATATGCCACTACTCACTTTTTATTGAACATATACATGACATTGACTTTTATACAGGCACTGGATGTTCGATGTTGTAAACATATATATGTGGTATTTTACAACACAAATGTGCATGTTACAACACCAGTGTACATATGTGTTCGATCTTTAGCTTTGGTCAGATCTTCATGAAATTTGTCATGAATATTGACATTGACATGTAGATGGGAACGAGTCATTTTGGGGTCATTTGGCTAAAAAACATGGCCGCCAGCAGCCATCTTGGATTTTACTCTTTGCATGACTAAATCCTTTGGCATTGGCTACAGGTCGTACCTTTGGTCGGAACTTCATGAAATTTGTCATTGATATTAGAAATGACATGTATATGGGAACGAGTCATTTTGGGGTTATTTGGCCGAAAAACATGGCCGCCAGCAGCCATCTTGGATTTTACTCTTTGCATTACTAAATCCTATGGCGCGGGCTACAGGTTGTACCTTTGGTCTAATCTTTATGAAATTTGTCATGTATGTTAACACTGACATGTAGATGGGAACGAGTCATTTTGAGGCCATTCGGCCAAAAAACATGGCCGCCAGCAGCCATCTTGGATTTTACTCTTTGCATTACTAAATCCTTTGGCGCGGGCTACAGGTTGTACCTTTGATCTAATCTTTATGAAATTTGTCATGAATATTGACATTGACATGTAGATGGGAACGAGTCATTTTGGGGTCATTTGGCCAAAAACCATGGCCGCTGGCGGTCATCTCGAATTTAAAAATTCAATCCATTGGCGCGGGCTACAGGTCGTACCTGTTATGGATGTTAACAATGACATGTAGATGGGAAAGAGCCATTTTAGGGTTATTCGGCATTAAAACATGGCTGCCAGTGGCCATCTTGGATTTTACATCTTGCATGACTAAAGCTAGCCGCCAGCAACCATCTTAGATTTTACTTTTATATATATCTCTTCATGTTGATAACCTAGTATTAGACATTCAACTTTCCACATTCCTAATCGCTCCATTGACTGTAACACATTAAATTATTCCCTGAAGATCTGACCAAAGGTACGACCTGTAGCCCGTGCCAAAGGATTTAGTAATGTAAAGAGTAAAATTCAAGATGGTTGCTGGCGGCCATGTTTTTTGGCCGAATGACCCCAAAATGACTCGTTCACATCTACATGTCATTGTTAACATCCGTGACAAATTTCATGAAGATCCGACCAAAGGTATGACCTGTAGCCCGTGCTAAACGATTTAGTCATGCAAAGAGTAAAATTCAAGATGGTTGCTGGCGGCCATGTTTTTTGGCCGAATGACCCCAAAATGACTCGTTCACATCTACATGTCATTGTTAACATCCGTGACAAATTTCATGAAGATCCGACCAAAGGTATGACCTGTAGCCCGTGCTAAACGATTTAGTCATGCAAAGAGTAAAATTCAAGATGGCTGCTGGCGGCCATGTTTTTTGGCGGAATGACCCCAAAATTACTCGTTCCCATCTAGATGTCATTGTTACCATCCATGACAAATTTCATGAAGATCTGACCAAATCTAAAGATCGAACACATATGCACACGGTATGCTGTTGTAAAATGCTCATTTATGTTCTATATTATCCAATACATATGGTTGTATATGTGAACAAAGACAGCACTTTATTTGATGTATGTGTCATATATATGTTATATTATTGAATAAATATATGCCACTACTCACTTTTTATTGAACATATACATGACATTGACTTTTATACACGCACTGGATGTTCGATGTTGTAAACATATATATGTGGTATTTTACAACACAAATGTGCATGTTACAACACCAGTGTGCATATGTGTTCGATCTTTAGCTTTGGTCAGATCTTCATGAAATTTGTCATGAATATTGACATTGACATGTAGATGGGAACGAGTCATTTTGGGGTCATTTGGCTAAAAAACATGGCCGCCAGCAGCCATCTTGGATTTTACTCTTTGCATGACTAAATCCTTAGGCATTGGCTACAGGTCGTACCTTTGGTCGGAACTTCGTGAAATTTGTCATTGATATTAGAAATGACATGTATATGGGAACGAGTCATTTTGGGGTTATTTGGCCAAAAAACATGGCCGCCAGCAGCCATCTTGGATTTTACTCTTTGCATTACTAAATCCTATGGCGCGGGCTACAGGTTGTACCTTTGGTCTAATCTTTATGAAATTTGTCATGTATGTTAACACTGACATGTAGATGGGAACGAGTCATTTTGAGGCCATTCGGCCAAAAAACATGGCTGCCAGCAGCCATCTTGGATTTTACTCTTTGCATTACTAAATCCTTTGGCGCGGGCTACAGGTTGTACCTTTGATCTAATCTTTATGAAATTTGTCATGAATATTGACATTGACATGTAGATGGGAACGAGTCATTTTGGGGTCATTTGGCCAAAAAACATGGCCGCTGGCGGTCATCTCGAATTTAAAAATTCAATCCATTGGCGCGGGCTACAGGTCGTACCTGTTATGGATGTTAACAATGACATGTAGATGGGAAAGAGCCATTTTAGGGTTATTCGGCATTAAAACATGGCTGTCAGTGGCCATCTTGGATTTTACATCTTGCATGACTAAAGCTAGCCGCCAGCAACCATCTTAGATTTTACTTTTATATATATCTCTTCATGTTGATAACCTAGTATTAGACATTCAACTTTCCACATTCCTAATCGCTCCATTGACTGTAACACATTAAATTATTCCCTGAAGATCTGACCAAAGGTACGACCTGTAGCCCGTGCCAAAGGATTTAGTAATGTAAAGAGTAAAATTCAAGATGGTTGCTGGCGGCCATGTTTTTTGGCCGAATGACCCCAAAATGACTCGTTCACATCTACATGTCATTGTTAACATCCGTGACAAATTTCATGAAGATCCGACCAAAGGTATGACCTGTAGCCCGTGCTAAACGATTTAGTCATGCAAAGAGTAAAATTCAAAATGGTTGCTGGCGGCCATGTTTTTTGGCCGAATGACCCCAAAATGACTCGTTCACATCTACATGTCATTGTTAACATCCGTGACAAATTTCATGAAGATCCGACCAAAGGTATGACCTGTAGCCCGTGCTAAACGATTTAGTCATGCAAAGAGTAAAATTCAAGATGGCTGCTGGCGGCCATGTTTTTTGGCGGAATGACCCCAAAATTACTCGTTCCCATCTAGATGTCATTGTTACCATCCATGACAAATTTCATGAAGATCTGACCAAATCTAAAGATCGAACACATATGCACACGGCATGCTGTTGTAAAATGCTCATTTATGTTCTATATTATCCAATACATATGGTTGTATATGTGAACAAAGACAGCACTTTATTTGATGTATGTGTCATATATATGTTATATTATTGAATAAATATATGCCACTACTCACTTTTTATTGAACATATACATGACATTGACTTTTATACAGGCACTGGATGTTCGATGTTGTAAACATATATATGTGGTATTTTACAACACAAATGTGCATGTTACAACACCAGTGTACATATGTGTTCGATCTTTAGCTTTGGTCAGATCTTCATGAAATTTGTCATGAATATTGACATTGACATGTAGATGGGAACGAGTCATTTTGGGGTCATTTGGCTAAAAAACATGGCCGCCAGCAGCCATCTTGGATTTTACTCTTTGCATGACTAAATCCTTTGGCATTGGCTACAGGTCGTACCTTTGGTCGGAACTTCATGAAATTTGTCATTGATATTAGAAATGACATGTATATGGGAACGAGTCATTTTGGGGTTATTTGGCCGAAAAACATGGCCGCCAGCAGCCATCTTGGATTTTACTCTTTGCATTACTAAATCCTATGGCGCGGGCTACAGGTTGTACCTTTGGTCTAATCTTTATGAAATTTGTCATGTATGTTAACACTGACATGTAGATGGGAACGAGTCATTTTGAGGCCATTCGGCCAAAAAACATGGCCGCCAGCAGCCATCTTGGATTTTACTCTTTGCATTACTAAATCCTTTGGCGCGGGCTACAGGTTGTACCTTTGATCTAATCTTTATGAAATTTGTCATGAATATTGACATTGACATGTAGATGGGAACGAGTCATTTTGGGGTCATTTGGCCAAAAACCATGGCCGCTGGCGGTCATCTCGAATTTAAAAATTCAATCCATTGGCGCGGGCTACAGGTCGTACCTGTTATGGATGTTAACAATGACATGTAGATGGGAAAGAGCCATTTTAGGGTTATTCGGCATTAAAACATGGCTGCCAGTGGCCATCTTGGATTTTACATCTTGCATGACTAAAGCTAGCCGCCAGCAACCATCTTAGATTTTACTTTTATATATATCTCTTCATGTTGATAACCTAGTATTAGACATTCAACTTTCCACATTCCTAATCGCTCCATTGACTGTAACACATTAAATTATTCCCTGAAGATCTGACCAAAGGTACGACCTGTAGCCCGTGCCAAAGGATTTAGTAATGTAAAGAGTAAAATTCAAGATGGTTGCTGGCGGCCATGTTTTTTGGCCGAATGACCCCAAAATGACTCGTTCACATCTACATGTCATTGTTAACATCCGTGACAAATTTCATGAAGATCCGACCAAAGGTATGACCTGTAGCCCGTGCTAAACGATTTAGTCATGCAAAGAGTAAAATTCAAGATGGTTGCTGGCGGCCATGTTTTTTGGCCGAATGACCCCAAAATGACTCGTTCACATCTACATGTCATTGTTAACATCCGTGACAAATTTCATGAAGATCCGACCAAAGGTATGACCTGTAGCCCGTGCTAAACGATTTAGTCATGCAAAGAGTAAAATTCAAGATGGCTGCTGGCGGCCATGTTTTTTGGCGGAATGACCCCAAAATTACTCGTTCCCATCTAGATGTCATTGTTACCATCCATGACAAATTTCATGAAGATCTGACCAAATCTAAAGATCGAACACATATGCACACGGTATGCTGTTGTAAAATGCTCATTTATGTTCTATATTATCCAATACATATGGTTGTATATGTGAACAAAGACAGCACTTTATTTGATGTATGTGTCATATATATGTTATATTATTGAATAAATATATGCCACTACTCACTTTTTATTGAACATATACATGACATTGACTTTTATACACGCACTGGATGTTCGATGTTGTAAACATATATATGTGGTATTTTACAACACAAATGTGCATGTTACAACACCAGTGTGCATATGTGTTCGATCTTTAGCTTTGGTCAGATCTTCATGAAATTTGTCATGAATATTGACATTGACATGTAGATGGGAACGAGTCATTTTGGGGTCATTTGGCTAAAAAACATGGCCGCCAGCAGCCATCTTGGATTTTACTCTTTGCATGACTAAATCCTTAGGCATTGGCTACAGGTCGTACCTTTGGTCGGAACTTCGTGAAATTTGTCATTGATATTAGAAATGACATGTATATGGGAACGAGTCATTTTGGGGTTATTTGGCCAAAAAACATGGCCGCCAGCAGCCATCTTGGATTTTACTCTTTGCATTACTAAATCCTATGGCGCGGGCTACAGGTTGTACCTTTGGTCTAATCTTTATGAAATTTGTCATGTATGTTAACACTGACATGTAGATGGGAACGAGTCATTTTGAGGCCATTCGGCCAAAAAACATGGCTGCCAGCAGCCATCTTGGATTTTACTCTTTGCATTACTAAATCCTTTGGCGCGGGCTACAGGTTGTACCTTTGATCTAATCTTTATGAAATTTGTCATGAATATTGACATTGACATGTAGATGGGAACGAGTCATTTTGGGGTCATTTGGCCAAAAAACATGGCCGCTGGCGGTCATCTCGAATTTAAAAATTCAATCCATTGGCGCGGGCTACAGGTCGTACCTGTTATGGATGTTAACAATGACATGTAGATGGGAAAGAGCCATTTTAGGGTTATTCGGCATTAAAACATGGCTGTCAGTGGCCATCTTGGATTTTACATCTTGCATGACTAAAGCTAGCCGCCAGCAACCATCTTAGATTTTACTTTTATATATATCTCTTCATGTTGATAACCTAGTATTAGACATTCAACTTTCCACATTCCTAATCGCTCCATTGACTGTAACACATTAAATTATTCCCTGAAGATCTGACCAAAGGTACGACCTGTAGCCCGTGCCAAAGGATTTAGTAATGTAAAGAGTAAAATTCAAGATGGTTGCTGGCGGCCATGTTTTTTGGCCGAATGACCCCAAAATGACTCGTTCACATCTACATGTCATTGTTAACATCCGTGACAAATTTCATGAAGATCCGACCAAAGGTATGACCTGTAGCCCGTGCTAAACGATTTAGTCATGCAAAGAGTAAAATTCAAAATGGTTGCTGGCGGCCATGTTTTTTGGCCGAATGACCCCAAAATGACTCGTTCACATCTACATGTCATTGTTAACATCCGTGACAAATTTCATGAAGATCCGACCAAAGGTATGACCTGTAGCCCGTGCTAAACGATTTAGTCATGCAAAGAGTAAAATTCAAGATGGCTGCTGGCGGCCATGTTTTTTGGCGGAATGACCCCAAAATTACTCGTTCCCATCTAGATGTCATTGTTACCATCCATGACAAATTTCATGAAGATCTGACCAAATCTAAAGATCGAACACATATGCACACGGCATGCTGTTGTAAAATGCTCATTTATGTTCTATATTATCCAATACATATGGTTGTATATGTGAACAAAGACAGCACTTTATTTGATGTATGTGTCATATATATGTTATATTATTGAATAAATATATGCCACTACTCACTTTTTATTGAACATATACATGACATTGACTTTTATACAGGCACTGGATGTTCGATGTTGTAAACATATATATGTGGTATTTTACAACACAAATGTGCATGTTACAACACCAGTGTACATATGTGTTCGATCTTTAGCTTTGGTCAGATCTTCATGAAATTTGTCATGAATATTGACATTGACATGTAGATGGGAACGAGTCATTTTGGGGTCATTTGGCTAAAAAACATGGCCGCCAGCAGCCATCTTGGATTTTACTCTTTGCATGACTAAATCCTTTGGCATTGGCTACAGGTCGTACCTTTGGTCGGAACTTCATGAAATTTGTCATTGATATTAGAAATGACATGTATATGGGAACGAGTCATTTTGGGGTTATTTGGCCGAAAAACATGGCCGCCAGCAGCCATCTTGGATTTTACTCTTTGCATTACTAAATCCTATGGCGCGGGCTACAGGTTGTACCTTTGGTCTAATCTTTATGAAATTTGTCATGTATGTTAACACTGACATGTAGATGGGAACGAGTCATTTTGAGGCCATTCGGCCAAAAAACATGGCCGCCAGCAGCCATCTTGGATTTTACTCTTTGCATTACTAAATCCTTTGGCGCGGGCTACAGGTTGTACCTTTGATCTAATCTTTATGAAATTTGTCATGAATATTGACATTGACATGTAGATGGGAACGAGTCATTTTGGGGTCATTTGGCCAAAAACCATGGCCGCTGGCGGTCATCTCGAATTTAAAAATTCAATCCATTGGCGCGGGCTACAGGTCGTACCTGTTATGGATGTTAACAATGACATGTAGATGGGAAAGAGCCATTTTAGGGTTATTCGGCATTAAAACATGGCTGCCAGTGGCCATCTTGGATTTTACATCTTGCATGACTAAAGCTAGCCGCCAGCAACCATCTTAGATTTTACTTTTATATATATCTCTTCATGTTGATAACCTAGTATTAGACATTCAACTTTCCACATTCCTAATCGCTCCATTGACTGTAACACATTAAATTATTCCCTGAAGATCTGACCAAAGGTACGACCTGTAGCCCGTGCCAAAGGATTTAGTAATGTAAAGAGTAAAATTCAAGATGGTTGCTGGCGGCCATGTTTTTTGGCCGAATGACCCCAAAATGACTCGTTCACATCTACATGTCATTGTTAACATCCGTGACAAATTTCATGAAGATCCGACCAAAGGTATGACCTGTAGCCCGTGCTAAACGATTTAGTCATGCAAAGAGTAAAATTCAAGATGGTTGCTGGCGGCCATGTTTTTTGGCCGAATGACCCCAAAATGACTCGTTCACATCTACATGTCATTGTTAACATCCGTGACAAATTTCATGAAGATCCGACCAAAGGTATGACCTGTAGCCCGTGCTAAACGATTTAGTCATGCAAAGAGTAAAATTCAAGATGGCTGCTGGCGGCCATGTTTTTTGGCGGAATGACCCCAAAATTACTCGTTCCCATCTAGATGTCATTGTTACCATCCATGACAAATTTCATGAAGATCTGACCAAATCTAAAGATCGAACACATATGCACACGGTATGCTGTTGTAAAATGCTCATTTATGTTCTATATTATCCAATACATATGGTTGTATATGTGAACAAAGACAGCACTTTATTTGATGTATGTGTCATATATATGTTATATTATTGAATAAATATATGCCACTACTCACTTTTTATTGAACATATACATGACATTGACTTTTATACACGCACTGGATGTTCGATGTTGTAAACATATATATGTGGTATTTTACAACACAAATGTGCATGTTACAACACCAGTGTGCATATGTGTTCGATCTTTAGCTTTGGTCAGATCTTCATGAAATTTGTCATGAATATTGACATTGACATGTAGATGGGAACGAGTCATTTTGGGGTCATTTGGCTAAAAAACATGGCCGCCAGCAGCCATCTTGGATTTTACTCTTTGCATGACTAAATCCTTAGGCATTGGCTACAGGTCGTACCTTTGGTCGGAACTTCGTGAAATTTGTCATTGATATTAGAAATGACATGTATATGGGAACGAGTCATTTTGGGGTTATTTGGCCAAAAAACATGGCCGCCAGCAGCCATCTTGGATTTTACTCTTTGCATTACTAAATCCTATGGCGCGGGCTACAGGTTGTACCTTTGGTCTAATCTTTATGAAATTTGTCATGTATGTTAACACTGACATGTAGATGGGAACGAGTCATTTTGAGGCCATTCGGCCAAAAAACATGGCTGCCAGCAGCCATCTTGGATTTTACTCTTTGCATTACTAAATCCTTTGGCGCGGGCTACAGGTTGTACCTTTGATCTAATCTTTATGAAATTTGTCATGAATATTGACATTGACATGTAGATGGGAACGAGTCATTTTGGGGTCATTTGGCCAAAAAACATGGCCGCTGGCGGTCATCTCGAATTTAAAAATTCAATCCATTGGCGCGGGCTACAGGTCGTACCTGTTATGGATGTTAACAATGACATGTAGATGGGAAAGAGCCATTTTAGGGTTATTCGGCATTAAAACATGGCTGTCAGTGGCCATCTTGGATTTTACATCTTGCATGACTAAAGCTAGCCGCCAGCAACCATCTTAGATTTTACTTTTATATATATCTCTTCATGTTGATAACCTAGTATTAGACATTCAACTTTCCACATTCCTAATCGCTCCATTGACTGTAACACATTAAATTATTCCCTGAAGATCTGACCAAAGGTACGACCTGTAGCCCGTGCCAAAGGATTTAGTAATGTAAAGAGTAAAATTCAAGATGGTTGCTGGCGGCCATGTTTTTTGGCCGAATGACCCCAAAATGACTCGTTCACATCTACATGTCATTGTTAACATCCGTGACAAATTTCATGAAGATCCGACCAAAGGTATGACCTGTAGCCCGTGCTAAACGATTTAGTCATGCAAAGAGTAAAATTCAAAATGGTTGCTGGCGGCCATGTTTTTTGGCCGAATGACCCCAAAATGACTCGTTCACATCTACATGTCATTGTTAACATCCGTGACAAATTTCATGAAGATCCGACCAAAGGTATGACCTGTAGCCCGTGCTAAACGATTTAGTCATGCAAAGAGTAAAATTCAAGATGGCTGCTGGCGGCCATGTTTTTTGGCGGAATGACCCCAAAATTACTCGTTCCCATCTAGATGTCATTGTTACCATCCATGACAAATTTCATGAAGATCTGACCAAATCTAAAGATCGAACACATATGCACACGGCATGCTGTTGTAAAATGCTCATTTATGTTCTATATTATCCAATACATATGGTTGTATATGTGAACAAAGACAGCACTTTATTTGATGTATGTGTCATATATATGTTATATTATTGAATAAATATATGCCACTACTCACTTTTTATTGAACATATACATGACATTGACTTTTATACAGGCACTGGATGTTCGATGTTGTAAACATATATATGTGGTATTTTACAACACAAATGTGCATGTTACAACACCAGTGTACATATGTGTTCGATCTTTAGCTTTGGTCAGATCTTCATGAAATTTGTCATGAATATTGACATTGACATGTAGATGGGAACGAGTCATTTTGGGGTCATTTGGCTAAAAAACATGGCCGCCAGCAGCCATCTTGGATTTTACTCTTTGCATGACTAAATCCTTTGGCATTGGCTACAGGTCGTACCTTTGGTCGGAACTTCATGAAATTTGTCATTGATATTAGAAATGACATGTATATGGGAACGAGTCATTTTGGGGTTATTGGCCGAAAAACATGGCCGCCAGCAGCCATCTTGGATTTTACTCTTTGCATTACTAAATCCTATGGCGCGGGCTACAGGTTGTACCTTTGGTCTAATCTTTATGAAATTTGTCATGTATGTTAACACTGACATGTAGATGGGAACGAGTCATTTTGAGGCCATTCGGCCAAAAAACATGGCCGCCAGCAGCCATCTTGGATTTTACTCTTTGCATTACTAAATCCTTTGGCGCGGGCTACAGGTTGTACCTTTGATCTAATCTTTATGAAATTTGTCATGAATATTGACATTGACATGTAGATGGGAACGAGTCATTTTGGGGTCATTTGGCCAAAAACCATGGCCGCTGGCGGTCATCTCGAATTTAAAAATTCAATCCATTGGCGCGGGCTACAGGTCGTACCTGTTATGGATGTTAACAATGACATGTAGATGGGAAAGAGCCATTTTAGGGTTATTCGGCATTAAAACATGGCTGCCAGTGGCCATCTTGGATTTTACATCTTGCATGACTAAAGCTAGCCGCCAGCAACCATCTTAGATTTTACTTTTATATATATCTCTTCATGTTGATAACCTAGTATTAGACATTCAACTTTCCACATTCCTAATCGCTCCATTGACTGTAACACATTAAATTATTCCCTGAAGATCTGACCAAAGGTACGACCTGTAGCCCGTGCCAAAGGATTTAGTAATGTAAAGAGTAAAATTCAAGATGGTTGCTGGCGGCCATGTTTTTTGGCCGAATGACCCCAAAATGACTCGTTCACATCTACATGTCATTGTTAACATCCGTGACAAATTTCATGAAGATCCGACCAAAGGTATGACCTGTAGCCCGTGCTAAACGATTTAGTCATGCAAAGAGTAAAATTCAAGATGGTTGCTGGCGGCCATGTTTTTTGGCCGAATGACCCCAAAATGACTCGTTCACATCTACATGTCATTGTTAACATCCGTGACAAATTTCATGAAGATCCGACCAAAGGTATGACCTGTAGCCCGTGCTAAACGATTTAGTCATGCAAAGAGTAAAATTCAAGATGGCTGCTGGCGGCCATGTTTTTTGGCGGAATGACCCCAAAATTACTCGTTCCCATCTAGATGTCATTGTTACCATCCATGACAAATTTCATGAAGATCTGACCAAATCTAAAGATCGAACACATATGCACACGGTATGCTGTTGTAAAATGCTCATTTATGTTCTATATTATCCAATACATATGGTTGTATATGTGAACAAAGACAGCACTTTATTTGATGTATGTGTCATATATATGTTATATTATTGAATAAATATATGCCACTACTCACTTTTTATTGAACATATACATGACATTGACTTTTATACACGCACTGGATGTTCGATGTTGTAAACATATATATGTGGTATTTTACAACACAAATGTGCATGTTACAACACCAGTGTGCATATGTGTTCGATCTTTAGCTTTGGTCAGATCTTCATGAAATTTGTCATGAATATTGACATTGACATGTAGATGGGAACGAGTCATTTTGGGGTCATTTGGCTAAAAAACATGGCCGCCAGCAGCCATCTTGGATTTTACTCTTTGCATGACTAAATCCTTAGGCATTGGCTACAGGTCGTACCTTTGGTCGGAACTTCGTGAAATTTGTCATTGATATTAGAAATGACATGTATATGGGAACGAGTCATTTTGGGGTTATTTGGCCAAAAAACATGGCCGCCAGCAGCCATCTTGGATTTTACTCTTTGCATTACTAAATCCTATGGCGCGGGCTACAGGTTGTACCTTTGGTCTAATCTTTATGAAATTTGTCATGTATGTTAACACTGACATGTAGATGGGAACGAGTCATTTTGAGGCCATTCGGCCAAAAAACATGGCTGCCAGCAGCCATCTTGGATTTTACTCTTTGCATTACTAAATCCTTTGGCGCGGGCTACAGGTTGTACCTTTGATCTAATCTTTATGAAATTTGTCATGAATATTGACATTGACATGTAGATGGGAACGAGTCATTTTGGGGTCATTTGGCCAAAAAACATGGCCGCTGGCGGTCATCTCGAATTTAAAAATTCAATCCATTGGCGCGGGCTACAGGTCGTACCTGTTATGGATGTTAACAATGACATGTAGATGGGAAAGAGCCATTTTAGGGTTATTCGGCATTAAAACATGGCTGTCAGTGGCCATCTTGGATTTTACATCTTGCATGACTAAAGCTAGCCGCCAGCAACCATCTTAGATTTTACTTTTATATATATCTCTTCATGTTGATAACCTAGTATTAGACATTCAACTTTCCACATTCCTAATCGCTCCATTGACTGTAACACATTAAATTATTCCCTGAAGATCTGACCAAAGGTACGACCTGTAGCCCGTGCCAAAGGATTTAGTAATGTAAAGAGTAAAATTCAAGATGGTTGCTGGCGGCCATGTTTTTTGGCCGAATGACCCCAAAATGACTCGTTCACATCTACATGTCATTGTTAACATCCGTGACAAATTTCATGAAGATCCGACCAAAGGTATGACCTGTAGCCCGTGCTAAACGATTTAGTCATGCAAAGAGTAAAATTCAAAATGGTTGCTGGCGGCCATGTTTTTTGGCCGAATGACCCCAAAATGACTCGTTCACATCTACATGTCATTGTTAACATCCGTGACAAATTTCATGAAGATCCGACCAAAGGTATGACCTGTAGCCCGTGCTAAACGATTTAGTCATGCAAAGAGTAAAATTCAAGATGGCTGCTGGCGGCCATGTTTTTTGGCGGAATGACCCCAAAATTACTCGTTCCCATCTAGATGTCATTGTTACCATCCATGACAAATTTCATGAAGATCTGACCAAATCTAAAGATCGAACACATATGCACACGGCATGCTGTTGTAAAATGCTCATTTATGTTCTATATTATCCAATACATATGGTTGTATACATGAACAAAGACAGCACTTTATTTGATGTATGTGTCATATATATGTTATATTATTGAATAAATATATGCCACTACTCACTTTTTATTGAACATATACATGACATTGACTTTTATACAGGCACTGGATGTTCGATGTTGTAAACATATATGTGGTATTTTACAACACAAATGTGCATGTTACAACACCAGTGTGCATATGTGTTCGATCTTTAGCTTTGGTCAGATCTTCATGAAATTTGTCATGAATATTGACATTGACATGTAGATGGGAACGAGTCATTTTGGGGTCATTTGGCTAAAAAATATGGCCGCCAGCAGCCATCTTGGATTTTACTCTTTGCATGACTAAATCGTTTAGCACGGCTACAGGTCGTACCTTTGGTCGGAACTTCATGAAATTTGTCATTGATATTAGAAATGACATGTATATGGGAACGAGTCATTTTGGGGTTATTTGGCCGAAAAACATGGCCGCCAGCAGCCATCTTGGATTTTACTCTTTGCATTACTAAATCCTATGGCACGGGCTACAGGTTGTACCTTTGGACTAATCTTTATGAAATTTGTCATGTATGTTAACACTGATATGTAGATGGGAACGAGTCATTTTGAGGCCATTCGGCCAAAAAACATGGCCGCCAGCAGCCATCTTGGATTTTACTCTTTGAATTACTAAATCCTTTGGCGCGGGCTACAGGTTGTACCTTTGATCTAATCTTTATGAAATTTGTCATGAATATTAACATTGACATGTAGATGGGAACGAGTCATTTTGGGGTCATTTGGCCAAAAAACATGGCCGCTGGCAGTCATCTCGGATTTAAAAATTCAATCCATTGGCGCGGGCTACAGGTCGTACCTGTTATGGATGTTAACAATGACATGTAGATGGGAAAGAGCCATTTTAGGGTTATTCGGCATTAAAACATGGCTGCCAGTGGCCATCTTGGATTTTACATCTTGCATGACTAAAGCTAGCCGCCAGCAACCATCTTAGATTTTACTTTTATATATATCTCTTCATGTTGATAACCTAGTATTAGACATTCAACTTTCCACATTCCTAATCGCTCCATTGACTGTAACACATTAAATTATTCCCTGAAGATCTGACCAAAGGTACGACCTGTAGCCCGTGCCAAAGGATTTAGTAATGTAAAGAGTAAAATTCAAGATGGTTGCTGGCGGCCATGTTTTTTGGCCGAATGACCCCAAAATGACTCGTTCACATCTACATGTCATTGTTAACATCCGTGACAAATTTCATGAAGATCCGACCTGAGGTATGACCTGTAGCCCGTGCTAAACGATTTAGTCATGCAAAGAGTAAAATTCAAGATGGCTGCTGGCGGCCATGTTTTTTGGTGGAATGACCCCAAAATTACTCGTTCCCATCTAGATGTCATTGTTAACATCCATGACAAATTTCATGAAGATCTGACCAAAGCTAAAGATCGAACACATATGCACACGGCATGCTGTTGTAAAATGCTCATTTATGTTCTATATTATCCAATACATATGGTTGTATATGTGAACAAAGACAGCACTTTATTTGATGTATGTGTCATATATATGTTATATTATTGAATAAATATATGCCACTACTCACTTTTTATTGAACATATACATGACATTGACTTTTATACAGGCACTGGATGTTCGATGTTGTAAACATATATGTGGTATTTTACAACACAAGTGTGCATGTTACAACACCAGTGTGCATATGTGTTCGATCTTTAGCTTTGGTCAGATCTTCATGAAATTTGTCATGAATATTGACATTGACATGTAGATGGGAACGAGTCATTTTGGGGTCATTTGGCCAAAAAAACATGGCCGCCAGCAGCCATCTTGGATTTTACTCTTTGCATGACTAAATCGTTTAGCACGGGCGACAGGTCGTACCTTTGGTCGGAACTTCATGAAATTTGTCATTGATATTAGAAATGACATGTATATGGGACGAGTCATTTTGGGGTTATTTGGCCGAAAAACATGGCCACCAGCAGCCATCTTGGATTTTACTCTTTGCATTACTAAATCCTTTGGCGCAGGCTACAGGTTGTACCTTTGGTCTAATCTTTATGAAATTTGTCATGGATATTGACATTGACATGTAGATGGGAACGAGTCATTTGGGGTCATTTGGCCAAAAAACATGGCCGCTGGCGGTCATCTCGGATTTATAAATTTAAGCCATTGGCGCAGGCTACAGGTCGTACTGTTCGTCTGATCATGAAATGTGTTATGGATGTTAACAATGACATGTAGATGGGAACGAGCCATTTTAGGGTTTTTCGGCATTAAAGCATGGCTGCCAATGGCCATGTTGGATTTTACTTTTTGCATGACTAAAGCTATCAAATATTTTTGAATATAGCCGCCAGCAACCATCTTAGATTTTACTTTTATATACATACCGGTATATCTCTCCATGTTGATAACCTAGTATTAGACATTCAATTTTCCACATTCCTAATCGCTCCATTGACTGTAACACATTAAATTATTCCCTGAAGATCTGACAAAGGTACGACCTGTAGCCCATGCCAAAGGATTTAGTAATGTAAAGAGTTAAAATTCAAGATGGTTGCTGGCGGCCATGTTTTTTGGCCGATTGACCCCAAAATGACTCATTCCAATCTACATGTCATTGTTAACATCCATGACAAATTTGATGATGATCAGACTAAAGGTACGACCTGTAGCCGTGCTAAGAATTTAGTCATACAAAGAGTAAAATCCAAGATGGCTGCTGGCAGCCACGTTTTTTCCGCCAAATGACCCCAAAATTACTCGTTCCCATCTACATATCAACATTAACATCCAGGACAAATTTCATGATGATCAGACGAATAGTACGACCTGTGGCCCGTGCTAATGAATTAAATTTTGAAATCCAAGATGGCCGCTGGCGGCCATGTTTTTTTTGTCCGAATGACCCCAAAATGACTCGTTCCCATTTACATTCCAATTTCAACAGCCATGAAAAATTTTATGATGATCAGACTAAAGGTACGACACTGTAGCCCGTGCTAAAGGATTTAGTCATACAAAGAGTAAAATCCAAGATGGCTGCTGGCGGCCATCTTTTTTGGCCGAATGACCCCAAAATGACTCGTTCCCATCTACATGTCATTATTAACATTCGTAAAAAAATTTTATGATGATCAGACTAAAGATACAACCTGTAGCCCGTGCTAAGGATTTAGTCATACAAAGAGTAAAATCCAAGATGGCTGCTGGCGACCATGTTTTTGGCCGATTGACCCCAAAATTACCCGTTCCCATCTACATGTCATTGTTAACATCCATGACAAATTTTATGATGATCAGACTAAAGGTACGACCTGCAGCCCGTGATAAAGAATTTAGTCATACAAAGAGTAAAATCTAAGATGGCTGCTGGTGGCCATGTTTTTTGGCCGAATGACCCCAAAATTACTCGTTCCCATCTACATGTAAATATTATCATCCATGACAAATTTCATGATGATCAGACAATCAGTACGACCTGTGGCCCGTGCTAATGGATTAATTTTGAAATCCAAGATGGCCGCTGGCGGCCATGTTTTTTGTCCGAATGACCCCAAAATGACTCGTTTCCCATCTACATTCCAATATCAACAGCCATGACAAATTTTATAATGATCAGACTAAAGATACGACCTGTAGCCCGTGCTAAAGGATTTAGTCATACAAAGAGTAAAATCCAAGATGGCTGCTGACGGCCATGTTTTTTGGCCGAATGACCCCCAAAATGACTCGTTCCCATCTACATGTCATTATTAACATTCTTGAGAAATTTTATGATGATCAGACTAAAAGTAGGACCTGTAGCCCGTGCTAAGGATTTAGTCATGCAAAGAGTAAAATCCAAGACGGCTGCTGGCGGCCATGTGTTTTTGCCGATTGACCCCAAAATGACTCGTTCCAATCTACATGTCATTGTTAACATCCATGACAAATTTGATGATGATCAGACTAAAGGTACCACCTGTAGCCCGTGCTAAAGAATTTAGTCATACAAAGAGTAAAATCCAAGATGGCTGCTGGCGGCCATGTTTTTGGGCCGAATGACCCCAAAATTACTCGTTCCCATCTACATGTCAATATTAACATCCATGACAAATTTCATGACGATCAGACGAACAGTGCGACCTGTGGCCCGTGCTAATGGATTGAATTTTGAAAACAAAGATGGCCACTGGCGGCCATGTTTTTTGTCCGAATGACCCCAAAATGACTCGTTCCCATCTACATTTCAATTTCAACAGCCATGATAAATTTCATGATTATCAGTCTAAAGGTACGACCTGTAGCCCGTGCTAAAGGATTTAGTCATACAAAGAGTAAAATCCAAGATGGCTGCTGACGGCCATGTTTTTTGGCCGAATGACCCCAAAATGACTCGTTCCCATCTACATGTCATTATTAACATCCATGACAAATTTGATGATGATCAGACTAAAGGTACCACCTGTAGCCCGTGCTAAAGGATTTAGTCATGCAAAGAGTAAAATCCAAGACGGCTGCTGGCGGCCATGTTTTTTGGCCGAATGACCCCAAAATTACTCGTTCCCATCTACATGTCAATATTAACATCCATGACAAATTTCATGACGATCAGACGAACAGTGCGACCTGTGGCCCGTGCTAATGGATTGAATTTTGAAAACAAAGATGGCCACTGGCGGCCATGTTTTTTGTCCGAATGACCCCAAAATGACTCGTTCCCATCTACATTTCAATTTCAACAGCCATGATAAATTTCATGATTATCAGACTAAAGGTACGACCTGTAGCCCGTGCTAAAGGATTTAGTCATACAAAGAGTAAAATCCAAGATGGCTGCTGGCGGCCATGTTTTTTGCCCGAATAACCCAAAAATGACTCGTTCCCATCTACATGTCATTGTTAACATCCATGTCAAATTTTATGACGATCTGACTAAAGGTACGACCTGTAGCCCGTGCTAAAGGATTTAGTCATGCAAAGAGTAAAATCGAAGATGGCTGTTGGCGGCCATGTTTTTTGGCCGATTGACCCCAAAATTACTCGTTCCCATCTACATGTCAATATTAACATCCATGACAAATTTCATGACGATCAGACGAACAGTACGGCCTGTAGCCCGTGCTAATGGATTGAACTTTGAAATCTAAGATGGCCGCTGGCGGCCATGTTTTTTTTCCGTATGACCCCAAAATGAATCATTCCGGTACAAATGTTGATGTCAACAGCTATGACAAATTTCATAATGATCCGATCAAAGGTACGACCTGTAGCCTCTATTGTTGACGCGTTACGTACACACGCACACACGGACGACGGACGACAAAGCCATGGCAATAGCTCAAACTTTACAAAGTAAAGTTGAGCTAAAAATGGATGTATAGCCAAATTTCACTTCTTTTTTGCTCACGATATCAGTGACAATAAAATCTTCGTTACTGTGATTAACATTACAAGCTGATCCACATTAACATGGAAAACAATGTGAAATTATTCAAGCTGGCCCGGCTGGCCTTCAATTTATTTGTTAAGATTTTATGTTTTACGTTGTCAAAAGTCTATTTTATTCCATTATTTATTATATCTTTATTTCCATGTCACATATGGTCAAGTGTGCTTTCATTTTATTGCTTATTTTCAGCTGAGTTCTGCATAGTTATTCTAATTTTGTTGTATCAGTAGATGGAATCCTGATTAAATTTTATTTTTCCAATAGCGCAGTGTCTAGTTCTATCAAGTTGAATTTGGGTTATTGTTGGCCATTGTGCAACTGATCCAACTTCTGATAACCTCTATATGTAGTATAGCATTAGTATTAACTATATAGACCTGTTTCTGTTCAAAACACATCAAAATAAGACTCAATAGCAGGAATGGAAAACAAATTTGGCATATGGAAAAAACTGTTTTTTGGAACCATTAAAGCGACACCCACCCACCCCATCATACGTGCTTGGAAATTTTTTTCGACCCCCCCCCCCCCCGCCTGGAACTTTAACTTGAATTAGGTCCTGTAACCCATTATATGTTTTTATTTCCACCATTTTTAGTGTGTTTGGATAGGTCTGCACCTATATAAAATATTAGCAAAACTTGGGCTTCTCAGTTGAATTTAAGGATAAGCACCCATGATAAAACTACTCAGCATCCGTTCCTATAAAATCATAATTTGGGGTCAGTTTTCTCTCAGTCTCAGACTATACTCATTTGTGAAAATGATTCCACATATGACTTTAGAACATAGACAGGCAATCAATCAAAATATTTGGGCACCTGGAAAGGATTTTTGGCTCAAGGGGAGGGGAATATTTGTGTTTATTAATAGTCAAATTGGTATTTTTAACATTTATTGGGCCGTGTATCACATTGTGTGGGTACCAGTCTAATAAATTTATGGTTTTTGGATAGGTATGCATCTATACAAATGGCTTGCACAAAGTTTGGGCTCCTCAGTGGGTTTTAAGGGTATGGAGACAGCTCAACACCCACGAAAAAAATATACAGCACCCGTGCCTATGAAAACATATTTCTGAATCAGATCTCTTTCAGACTATACCCATTCTCAAAATTACTCCACATTTGACGCTAGAATATATAAAGGCAATGGGAGAAAAAATTGTTGGGCATCTAATTGGGATTTTGGGCTTTGGTCAGGGAGAGGGGAATATTTGGGTCTCTAATTAATCGTCAAATTGGTATATTTAACTTCAAATTGGGCCCTGTGACCCATTATATGTATCAACTACTAGGTACATGTATATCTTAGTGTTTTTGGAAAGATCGGAATCAGTATAAGAAGATTTGCAAAAGTTTGGGCTCCTCAGTTAATTCCAGGGTTTTAAGGGCATGGAGACAGCCCAACACCCACGGCACCTGTGATAAAACCATACAGCACCCATGCCTATAAACTCATATTTTGAGGTCGGTTTTCCATCAGACTACACTCATATATATATATATATATTAAGATAATTCCACATCTGACTTCAGAATATAGGCAGGCAATGAACAAAAATATAATTGGGCACCTTGGTTGAGTTTTGGACTCAAGGGGAGGGGAATATTTGTGTTTATTAATAGTCAAATTGGTATTTTTAACTTTCATTGGGCCCCTGCATCACATTTTGTGGGTACCAGTCTAGTACATTTAGGGTGTTTGGATAGGTATGCATCTATACAAATGGTTTGCAGAAAGATTGGGCTCCTCAGTGGGTTTTAAGGGTATGGAGACAGCCCAACACCCACAGCACACATGAAAAAAACATACAGCACCCGTGCCTATGAAAATATATTTCTGAATCAGATCTCTTTCAGACTATTCCCATTCTCAAAATTACACCACATTTGACGTTAGAATATATATAGGCAATGGGAGAAAAAATTGTTGGGCATCTAATTGGGATTTTGGGCTTTGGTCAGGGAGAGGGGAATATTTGGGTCTCTTAATGGTCAAATTTGTATATTTAACTTCAATTGGGCCCTGTGACCCATTATAACTTCTAGGTATATCTTAATGTTTTTGGAAAGATCTGCATCAATATAAGAAGATTTGCAAAAGTTTGGGCTCCTCAGTGGGTTTTAATGGTATGGAGACAGTCCCAACACCCACGGCACCCGTGATAAAACCATACAGCACCCATGCCTATAAACTCATATTTTGAGGTCAGCTTTCTATCAGACTATACTCATTATTAAGACAATTCCACATCTGACTTCAGAATATAGGCAGGCTATGAACAAAAACATATGGGTACCTGGGTGGGGTTTTGGGCTGAGGGGATGGCAATATTTGGGTCTTTTATAGGTATACATATACTTCTAGGTCTCTTAGTGTTTTTGGAAAGATCAGCATCGGTATAAGAAGTTTTGCAAAAGTTTGGGCTTCTCAGTGGGTTTTAAGGGTATGGAGACAGCCCAACACCCACAGCACCAATGACAAATTCATACAGCACCCGTGCCTATGAAAACATATTTCTGAGTCAGCGATATTTCAGACTATACCCATCCTGAAAATTATTCCACATTTGATTTTAGAATATATAGATGCAATGGGAAAAAAATTTGTTGGGCATCTGTTTGGGATTTTGGGCTTCGGTCAGGGGGAGGGAAATATATATATATTTTTGAATTGTCATATTGGTATATTTAAGTTGAATTGGGTCATATGACCCATTATAGGTATCTACTTCTAGCACTTTTGTTGTTTGTGGATAGGTATTCATCTATGCAAATAGATTGTACAAAGTTTGGGTTCCTCAGTGGGTTTTAAGGGTATGGAGACAGCCCAACACCCACAGCACCCATGCCAATTCAAGTTAAATTGGTATATTTAACTTGAATTGGGCCATATGACCCATTATATGTATCTACTTCCAGCACTTCTGCTGTTTATAGAAATTTAAGGTATGCATCTATGCAAATAGATTGCACAAAGTTTGGGTTCCTCAGTGAGTTTAAGGGTATGGAGACAGCCCAACACCCAAATTACCCTCGATAAAACCATACAGCACCCGCGCCTATGAAAACATATTTCTGGGTCACTGTTGTCTCAGACTATAACCATTCTGAAAATGATTCCACATTTGACTTTAGAATATATATAGGCAATGGGAAAAAATTATTTGGGTACCTGAATGGCATTTTGGGCTCTGGTCAGGAGGAGGGGGATATTTGGGATTTTTTAATGGTCAAATTGGTATATTTAAGTTGAACTGGGCCATATGACCCATTATTGGTACCTACTTCCAGCACTTTTGTTGTTTGTGTAATTGTGGATAGGAATGCATCTATGCAAATAGTTTGCACAAAGGTTGGGCTCCTCAGTGGGTTTTAAGGGTATGGAGATAGCCCAACACCCACAGCTGGCACAGCACCCATGATAAAACAATAAAGCACCCGTGTCTATGGAAACATATTTCTGGGTCACTGTTGTCTCAGAATATACCCATTTAGAATATGTAGAGGCAAT